>SKCR01042645.1:0-82172 GCA_019454045.1 Zanthoxylum bungeanum
GTAAAGATTAGATTCAATATCAATTTAAGGGCTGATCATATCATGGATTCAGAATCAGACTCGCTCTGATACCATTTTGTTGGGGTTTATCATGGCAGTGCGACGGAAGAACCGCAGTTCGGGCGAAATCGTAGTTAAAAAATTTTAAACTTACGAATAAATTATTCAATATCCAATATTCATAATTCTTTCATATTTCACCTAACATATTTATTCGATATCAATAACGACATAAATAATATAGAAACATCGCGAAACTTTTACGAAAACATTTTTTCCGTAAAATAACATAAAACGTGTTTCCGACCGAACCGACCGACCAATGCACATGGGGGCTGCCTAGTACTTGGAAAGTTTTGTGGGCTGCTCGAAGAGAGACCAACCCACTGTTTGGGTTGTCGTTACCCAGTAACGCTGTTTTTTCATTCACGTTTTCGCATATTTTCACTCCGAAGCAATTTCCGATAATTATTTTTCTTGGGCAATTAAAATAAATCAATTTATTCTAATTACTCAATAAATAAAAACTGCATTTTTATCCAAAATTAGATTGTTCTCTATTTTCCGTGAGACCCCAAAACTTTGCATTTTGATCAGTTTAAGTCCTAATTTGTCAATACAAATTTAAGTGATTCCAAATCACTACAAAAATGATTTATACATGTCTTATACATGAAAATAAAATTGCAACTCAAAAAACCACAATTACCCCAATTGCCTAGAGTTCCAACAACTTTTCAGATTTTGCATTTTGGTTCAAATTTGTTCAAAACAACATTAGATGATATCCAATCAATACCAACTTAAATGTACATCATATATACATCATTATACAACACATACATGAAAATCCCCAATTTTGGTTTAGGTTAAGAACCCCAATTTCTCAAATATTCCAATTAACAAAATTAACCAAATTCACACTTTAATTTAATCTCTACAACACCATACAAGTCTCACCACTTTGAAACAACTCAAGAACAATTCTAGGTCATCAATGAGTGGCCTAACAACTCTAGAATGATAACAAGATCATCAATGATCAAACCATGCTTACACACCATTTATAAGCATACTTTGTTAAACACACATGCATACATCTTTCATTCATGCTTCCAACCATCATAACACAAACACAAGAGAGTATAAAAAACTAAGAACAACATATGTTGTAGCCAGAACAAAAGGAATAATTTTCCTTCTAATAGAAAGTTGGAAACACTTACAAAATTCCAATCTTTCTTGCATTTCTTCTTGGTTTTCTTCTCTTTTTTTCTCTCAAATCACCTTTTGTTTATGTCTTTGGTGGCTTCAACAAGTATGTAGCAAAATGAAAACAAAACCTTAAATACTAGGTCAATGGCCGAAATTCTCAAGAAAAGTGTAATAAATATTATTGCATTTTTATAATTAAAATTGCAAAATTCAAATTGATAACCATTTTTAATTAATGTAAAATCAACATTTACACTTTAATCATTTCCTTTAATAAATATCAACTTAGATATTTTATATTTTTAATTACTTTAATTATTTAACAATTAAATAATTAAATAATTATTTAAATACAAATATCTATATATATATATATTATATATATATTAATGATATATGTCAAATATCATAATTTGACAATTTATTAATGTGTATTTAATAATCAAGTATGAAATACAAATACACATTAATTAAGAATGACCAAAAGGTCCCATATGCATGTATTTTTCGTTTAACTGTTAAACGATTTATAAATAATCAGTATTATTCATAAAGTTGCCATAGTGCTCTACAAGTATATTTCATTAGTGAGAAACTCTAAGTTTAGGCATATCCGTCACACGAAATCCAATTTCGTGTCCATAATTTACCAACCAGTAATTTATGACGACCACTGATAAACTCGCTGAACTATACAGGTCGAGGTCATCGCATACATATAATCCCTTCGTCACAGTATTCGGATCATTCCAGAGATATAGATATTAACGTCAAATCTCTATAGGTATAATCACATCGACGTTTCCATTAGTAATCTCATAAACACTTAGAACTCTCTTCTACAGTGTACCACATATCTATGGATTTAACGGATGCTAATCCATAATGAATACCTATGCTCTGTACACAGAACTGACGGATCATATCTTGATACACACAGGATATCCTAAGGATCAGTCCACACCCAACGAACAGACGGAGGTCTGATCTAAATAGACCGGTGACGTGACTGCCATCAAAGTGTGGAGGATATCTCATATATCCATAGTGGTATCTCAATTCAAAGAATCACTATGCTACTCAACCCGAGAAGATTCCTATTGACGTTGGTGTACCATCTATTAGGTAATCTTCGGTGAGTCGTTCAGTGTTTATCCGATAAACACCTACACTCTATACGAGTCTCCCGAGACTCATGGTTCATTGGGATAAACCATCGGACCAAGTCACAATATACGACATGTACTGGTCTCAGCGGATTTTTACTAACCGACATGTGTCAGTAAATCTTGACCATGAACTTTATATTTGATAATATATATCTAGTAGTGACACTTCCAATGTCAATTACAAGCTACATTGTAATTGCGCACTACATTATATATTATCGGATCTTTGTCTAATATATATATAGATATATATATATATATATATATATATATATATATATATATATATCACTAAACATGATTTAGTTTCAATCTAACTAATTAGATCGAATAGAATATATAATAATAAGAGGTGCAAACCATAAATAAGTAATATTATGGAAAAATATATTGCTTGTATTCATGAATCAGACATAAATACGATCCGCATTGGCGCTCCGAGTACCAACTCTAACAATCACCGGTATGCCGATTCCAGTGGCTATGTTGAAGGCTCTAAGCCATCGATATGCCGATATAGTGACCAGTATTGTAATATCCGGAAATTCAAAAACTCTTTTGGAAGGTTTCTGTATTGCATATCAAGTCTCGGAATAAGATAATGTCGAAGAATAAGAGTTTGAGTGTTGAAATATAGAGTCCCTAATGGGTGTGGGCTTAGTGGTGTAGGGTTCAGAATCTGACTTCCAGGTCCTGGGTTCGAATCCAAGGAGTGCGTTTCTTGTAAGAGCTTAGGAAGCCGGAGATTTTACATGCTCCGCTTGAAAGTGAGAACGGGTGAAGGATGATGATTTGGCGGTGGGGTTTTCCAACGATTTAAAAAAAAAGTATTGAAATATAGCTCAGAATATTTTAAGTGAAAATTTGTTGCATTAGCCGGACACGTGGGTTATGAATTGTCAGCAGATTTTGAGGCGCTTCCTGCATGCTTAGTTGTTTCTTGACCAATCGATGAACAAGCTGATGACACATGGCAGTCATCAAGCGGATTTTAAGGTTTTAAAGTGGACCGCAACGTCACATGAGATCAATAACGACGTCGTGTGACTGATATTAGAAAAAAAAAGGTGCAGTCTTGTTGTTGGACTTGAAAGTGACGAGGACGTGTATTTATTATGGGAAAAAGTGACATCTTTTGGTCATTATAGGATTTTAGTACTAAAAAAACATTTGATTTTTTTTAGATTATTATGTAGCGTTTCACATAAAATTTACTATATAATAAGATTATTATGTAGTGTTTGACATAAAGTTTAATGAACTTATAAGTTATAGTTTATATTCTCACTGTAATATTTATGAATTAGTTTATATCCTCAATTAATATTATCTACCAAACGATATTTTATAAACCATATGATTGAAATGCCCATTCACATTCTATTTTTTTTTTTTAATATTTTTAGAATTATTTCTTCCAAAATAATTTGAGAATAATACACCATAGAACGTTACATATAGAGGTGTCTGTGAGTAAAATTAAACATAATTAATTTATTGTATAAGTCATGCTACATATTCAAAATTTCATATCCTATTTGATACTATGATTTGTTCGATACTTCTATAATCAAGAAATGCAGATGATTTGAATAGGTTGATCGAAATTACTTATTGATTGAGTAGTATACCGGTATACCCTAAAATAGCAATTAGTAGGGATGAGTCTGAATTTGTTAATTTCATTTCTATCTTGATTATGTATTTTGGATAAAAAAATCCTCCCTATCACATATTAATTTTTGATTCGGGATCATAAAATTATATCAGAATTCAGTATTTTTTTTAAGCAAAAAAATGGGATTCGAGACCTAAAATAGTTCCAAATCTCGACTGATTTTTTTATTTGGGATTAAAATTCATCATGAATCCCCATTTGATTATTTATTTTGGATGAAAAATTATCCCGAATTCTAAACGAAATTTGAGATTTTTTAATATTCATAGTAGATACTTCATAATTGGACTAGACGGTTTGAGTTATGCACTGTGGAGATTATTGCCTTTCATATATTTAAGAATATGTTATAATTTAAATGGGTTGAATTGAAATTTGAATGCTCTTGATTGACATAGCAACTTGAATCAATGTGAATATATTTACTCTAGAATTCCCCAACAATCATATAAAGCAGTTAATTAATGATCAAAGTAACAAACTCAGCAGCCGCTGGTTCATGCCATTTTGAAACATTACCAGCCCAATTCAATTTTTGTATAGAAAAAAGAGCAAACTCCATAACTTTCATGCCAAATTTATTCTCAAAGACTTTGACAATAAGAAAACACAAGTCAAAACTAAATGAGCATTTTTTCACACACACCCATCTCATAAAAAACTCAATAGAGACAATTAATAAAAAAATAGAGATCAAATCAAATGGATGTGAAGAAATTGTGGTGATTGTAGAAGATGTAGACGCAGCAAGAACAGCACTGTTATGGGCACTTCATAATCTTCTTCGTTATGGTGATATCATAACTCTTCTTCATGTCTTCCCTCCATTGAATTCAAGAAACAAGAACAAGCTCAGGCTGCTTCGCTTGAAAGGGTATCAGTTGGCACTTTCTTTCAATGACATTTGCAACAATTTCTTTAACGTGAGTTTTTAGTTTGTGTTGTGTTGATTTTGAAGAATCTTGTTTTGTGTGTGACTGATGAATGTTTTGATGATATAGATGAGAAAATTGTACTGTTACAGACAAATGTTGAGATTATTGTCACTGAAGGGATCAAGAGGGTGCCAAGATTGCGGCTCTTGTGAGGGAGATTGGTGCTTCTGCTCTTGTTGTTGGTCTCCACGATCACAGCTTTCTTTACAAGTGAGTTTCTTAATTCATCATTTATTTGTATTCATTTTAATCAAAATGGGAGGTAAGCCTTTTGGTTCGAGGGTGTTCGCTATACTTCAATTGGTAAAATATTTTAGGTGGATATTATAAATTTGGGATTCGAATCCCTCTCATATAGTGGATAAGAGATTTAATTAATTACTAATCCTGCTTAAGTGAGCTAATTAGTCAACTGTCTAATAACCAAACCAACAAATCATTTTTCGCCTAGATAGGGTCCATAATATAAATCTTTTGATGTTATTGTGCTCTATTTGAAATAATTGTTACATTAGCTGTCTTATGGATGTTTTAGAATTTGTCTTGAAATTCCATAGCTGCAGCCATGATGATAATCAGTCAAAAAGTTCTATGGGGTTTGGTTAAGAATTTGTCAGTGGCAGATGTTAGTTTGGTGGCTGAATGAATTTTTAAGAAACAGTAGAAGAAAGTTAGCTTCGTTAATAGCAAATGGGCCCTAGATCAAAAGTGCCCTAATTTGATTGTAAATCATTAGTTTAATTGTCCTAAATTGATATGGGAAACATGAGCTGTAATAATTTTCTGTGAGCTTCAGAGACCAAAATCTTATCTATGAATTATATACATAAATGAAAAGGCATTGGTTCAAGTGAACTTCTTGCTGTAACCAGGAGAGAGAATTTTATTTATAGAAGTAGGCAGAACTCAAAGCAGTGTTTGTTTTCGTATTGTGTAGGGCGGCCATGTCCGACAACAACATAGCAAGCAAGTTCAATTGCAGAGTACTTGTTATCAAACAACCTGCAGCATCACCAGAACTTAGGACCCAAACCAGTGCAGCAACGACTCCGAACAGTTCAACTAACATGGACTTTTCGCAGATTGAGATTTCTAGATTAGAGTGAGATTACTTATTTTCAATTTCTTACAATCATTTGTTACCTGCTCCTTCGATAATGATTGACAAATTACACACTCTTTTTTCCTCGTTGACCCAGATGCCTTTTGTTGCAAGAATCAAATGTCTTTGAGTAATGCTCTATAACTAAGACATCATGTATACAAATTTTGTGGACAGCGTCATGTATATTTTATAGTTCGAAAATATTATGTTATGTTCTTGGACTTTTGATAACTAATACATACTATCATGAATGGATTGCAGAGTCCCTAATATTCCTCCACCAAAATCTCCATATCGAATCTGCCCAATCCCTTCTGCAATAATTTGGAGATCGATGAAATTAAGAAGAAAGAAGAGTTCTTGAACTCTTGAGTTAAATTAAATCGAAGGCCTGCTGAACATCCAGCTGATTATTGACCTCATTTTTGGCTACAAGGAGTTTTAGGCATGGTCTGGTGTTTTTCATTTTACTTTTTTACTTTGCCACATCACACACTTAGAAATACAAAAAGCATAGTGCGAAATTGATGTAATAGAAATTTTGGTTTCAATACCTACCAAATCTTCACCAATTTCTTTTTAAGCACAAAATTCTGAATTGAACTGCAACTTATGTCGAGAAATTTTTCTGCTGCTTTCTTGCATCGGCAAGGAAGAAGGGCAAATACGATTAAGATGGTTCGGTCATGTCCAACGTAATCTTAAAGTGCCCCAATGAGATGAGTAGAATAAATGACGAGATCGATGAAAACTTAAGTTGAGATGGATAGATACTACAAAAAGATATATAAATTTTACTGTGCTTAATGAAACAATGGTTTTGGATAAAATACAATAGCGTTAAAAATTTATGTAGTTGAATCCTCCTAATGGGAAAGACTATTGATTTAATTGGTTTGATTGGTTTTCTCTGCTTGTAATCCTTTCAAAACTTGAGAATCAAAGAATTGTCTAATTGCATCAAAACACATATTGCCTTTGATAGTTAAACCGAAAGGATTGTAGGAATTCTATAATATTATATTTATAGGAGAGACATGTCTCTTAATAAGTATCTTATGGGAAGACGAAAATTGAAGGAATATATCCTCTAAGACTGATAGAACATAACCTTTGAGTTTAAATGGAATTATAGAGGGATACAATTCTTAGAAACATTATATGTTAACGGTGCCTACAAAGGCACCCATACATGTTTATAAATAACCCATTTTGTTTCTCATTTAGGTATTCAATTCATTCAATACTTAAATTTTGTCTTTAAACATATAGAAAGAGTTTCCATCATTATTCTTAGTTCAAGTTCTTGATCAAAAGGAGTGCCTCTTGATCAAGAAGTGACCAAATATCATGAGAGAACGTTAGCCAAGAGATCCATAAGAGTACCAAGGCAGGGCTAATAAGTTCTTAACGATAGAGTTCACTCGACTTGGTTCAGTATTCATCTTTTGTGAAATATATCACAAGTTTTTTTTTTAAGTTAGGATAACTGATTGGTTATTAATTTACATATTTGCAGTGCTGTGTTTTTTTTCGTTCATCCGTTTGTAATTTGTATGAGTAATGCTATCTACACATAAAAATACACATAATATTATACATAAATACAAGAAATAAAAAAAAATCTTCACTATAAATTAGGGTAAATTCGGATTTCATAGTTTTATATATGATATGGAGAAGATAATGAAGTCTCCTCATCCTTGACTAACTTTCTTCGCAACAGGCAGAACGCTGATCGACGTGGAGAAAGGTGAGCTGACCGTTCGAGTGCAAGATCAAGAGGTGACCTTTCTGTATTTAAAGTCATGTCATGCCTACAAGATGATGAAGAATGCCAAATGAGAGATATTATTAGAGATGCAGGTCCAGAAATGATCAACATAGATCACCATAATGATAGCCCTGCGACGAGCCCACGGAAGACACTTAATGAAGATAAGAGAACTGAAGAGGTTCATATGTATGTTTGTGACCCGCCACCTCTTGTGAGAAATGACCCGCGGATTGAGGCATTTGCTGAACCGGTAACAGACCCTGGGTGACATTACATAGACAGAACACCGCAACAACATGCTCAGTTTTTGCCATCCTATAGGCAACACATGAGTGAGCATTGGACAATCATATCCTAGAAAACTAAGTTTACAAGGGAATCACCATGACCAATTGGGGGGGTTACGTCTAGCTGAAGACGTTAAACTTGCGTTAGCTGGGAGGCAACCCATGTATTTGTTTACTTTTCATTTCTTTATTTCATTTTTAGTTTAAATTTTATTTCTTTTGTGTGACGTTGTGTGCATGTTTATTTATGCAGGTATTGTCACAACCTGTACAATATGCTCAGCTAAATTTTGACGAGAGCCACATAATAATGCAGAATCTATGATGAGCTGCCCCCGGTAGTGTTGTTCATTTCTTTGTTCTTATTTGTGGTATTTTGTTACATTTGGGACAATACATATTTTAAGTTTGAGGATGTGTGGGTATTTCATTTTTTTTACAGGTTTGTGTTAATTTTACTGGCTATGCATAAAAAAAATATTTGTCTTAAGTAGTGAAACATTGTCCGAATGATGAGAGATTGTTTGCCTTAGTGTGAAATCTTAGAAACGATAAGTGCCCAAATTGACTGTTATTTGATGCCTTGAGTAGTTGATCTAGGTTAGACTTGTATGCACTTAACAGTAGTTCTTTAGCAATAAGAGCCTAAGTAGTTGGCAAAGTGACTAGTTTAAAAAGTTGCTTAACGATGAATGACTGTTTGCTTAGATATCTATCTCAGTTTTCTAATGTTATGATATATGGTATGCAAAAAAAAAAGAAAAAAAGAAGTTAAACCACCTATAACCGATAAGCGTGAAGCTACCCATGGGCGAGTGTTAGGACCGCTATGAGGAAAATGCTACCTTAAATGGTAGGTATATTGAAAAAAAAACAAAATTTTAAGGGAAAAAAAGAAACTCGTACCATATTGAGTAAAGAATAGGCAATTACATAGCACTTTTGAATATCTAGGCTGGTTTGACCCATCGGATGCCAATTTTTGAGATGAAATCACTTACTGGACTTACTTAGGATTCAAACTGTAACTGGACCTTTACAAACACATACTTGAGTCTAACTTAGATAATTTATTCAAGAACTTGGATTTGAGTTGTATGGGTACTTTGAAGGTTCTTGGGGTTTCGTTAATAAGTATCTCTGAGGACAATACTATGTTTAACTCCTATGATGATTTTATTTTATAGTTATTTATTTTTATTTTATCATTTTTTGTGTGATTGAATGTTTTGTGTTGAATGATGTTTGTGGGTGTCATCGCTGTAAACTCTTACGAGATTATAACTCGTCACTATGACCGCCTAGGGGTTTAAAAAACTTGTTGGCATATGCTAAATGCAATCATGATCCCTACGAAAGTGGCTTAGGTTAATGTGTTTTTATTTATTTATTTTATTTTTATTTATTTTGCTTGAGGACTAGCAAAATGTTAAGTTTGGGAGTCACCACTCCCGAAACGCACTGCATCTCCCCAATTTTTAGCCGTCTACTTTCCTTCAGCACCTGCAATGAATTGCAATGTGAATTGGTAAAAGCAGAATCCAAAATCCAACTGGACGACATAGCTTCACAAGCTAATGAGATATCAATAATGGGCAAAAAAAATACCTGAAGTAGATGCTCTTTCCTTTCTGATATGGGCCAGGTAATTAGGACAGTTCCTATTCCAATGGCCGATCTTGCTGCAGTGGTGGCATTTATCTTCGGCATCTCTCTTCGGTTTAGCTATCTTACCATGTGGTGGAAGATTTGTACCTTTCTTTTTTTTTTTAAATTTCTTCTTCTTCCTTTTCTGTTTAGATTGGGAGGAAGCATGAAGAGCAGTGGATTTAGGAGAGTGAGTCGATAATCCTTTCCTTAAATCTTCCTCCGCAGTTTGCAACATCTTATGTAGCTTCTGATAAGAACAGCTAATACCATTCATATTGAAATACATCACAAATTGGCGATATGATGGTGGGAGAGATCCAAGTATGACACTTCGTCCTAAAGTGTCATTGAGAGGGAAATTATAGCGCCTCAACTGTTTGATCAAATCAATCAGATGAAGCACGTGAGGGCTCACAGCTTGTCCCTCTTCCAGTTTTGCATGGAACAGTTCTATTGTAATTTTATGAACCGAGACATGTTCTTGGTTTATAAAGGACTCTCGCAGCCGCATCATCATAGTATATGCGCAAGCAATCCAAAATATTGCCTCTTAAGCTCCGGTGCCAAGGAACTGAGAATATATGATTTGACTTTTCTATCATCATCTCTCCATTTTTGGAGAGTCTCATGTTCCTCTGGAGTTGCATCATCTGCTATGGCAAGTGGCAACAGACCTTCTAACATATATTCTATTTGCTCAGACCCAAGAATAATTCTTAGATCCAAGTCCCAACCTGCAAAGTTTTCGGCGCCTTTAAGCTTGTTCGTATCTAGTACACGAGCAAAAGGATTAGAAGCAGGTGCTGCCATCGCAAATCTATCATATAGATAGCGAAAAATGGTTAGCAGACTAAAAAGCTTCACATAATATAAAAATAAACGAAGCATAAATAGATCATGGATTTTTAATCTAAAAATGCCATTCCCACTGTTACATGCAATATTGTAATCCCCTAACAGAATGCAAACAAACAATTAATCAAATTAAATATAATAGTGAAAGGTGGATCCCATGAATATATTTCAGCTCACAGCTTGGGCACGAACTCGCCTACGTACATTCATTAGGTAGAAAACTCATTGTCATTCACTTACTAGTGACTCATGGGTTCCGGTCCTGGTCGTTTCTCATTGTGACAGCTTTGGCACGTTCACAATGAGGCGAACCAAAGTTAAACTTGTCAATGATAAATTCAAGATACTTGCGTAGTCCTGACAGCTTTGGCACGTTCAGGATTTCTGCTTTCGCTTGAACTTATCTAGTATCACATATACATCCGGTATGGATAAATTTCTATCAACTACACCCTCACTGCTTTGGCATGATCTCGGATGCAGCCATAGAATAGATATCCACAAACCGTATTGACAATATGGACCAAGAAATATGCATCCAATGCTTATTACTTTTAAAACCTTATTATTTGGGATTTTCCGCAAAGATGTTACGCTTTAATTTAATCAAATTAAATAAATACAAGCATGCATAAAGTAAAGACAAAATTAATCATTGAATTAAAGACATATTCAAATCATTTGTCCAGGTTCAGACCTGTTCCGATACCATTTTTGTTGGGTTTTGGGTGACAATTCGGGAAAATACAGCGGAACGTGGAAAATTAAAATTTTCCGATTTCAATAATTTTTCTTTAGTAATTAAAAAAAACTAAAAAACTGAAATTCTTACCCAAAAATCAGATTTTTCAGTAATTACCGTTTAGCCCTAAAACTTTGTATTTTTGTCATTTTAGTCCTAAATTGTCAAATACAATTCTAATTGATTCCAAATCAATCCCAAAATGATTTATACATGTCTAATACATGAAAATACAATTTGCAACTTAAAGAAACTAATTTTCAAGAAATTGCCGAATGGTCCCCATATTTTCAAGAATTTGCAATTTGGTCCTTTTTGTTCAAAACATGTAAAGATCAAATTCAAAAAATCTCAAATTTAATGTACATCATATATACATGACATATATGAAAAGCCTCAAATTTGGAGTGGGTTATGAACCCTAATTTTACAATTTCAATAAATTGACAAATTAACACCAAATTAATTAAATTCAACACTTTAATTCAATTCCCACAACACCAAACAAGTCTCACCATCATGAAACAACTCAAGAACAATTCTAGGTCATTTATGAGTGGCTAAGTAACTCTAGAATGGTAACTAACCATCAAATGGCAAAAAGAAAGCTTAAGAATCAATTTCAAGCATTCTTAATTAATATACATGCTTCCGTCTTTCAATCAAGCTCCTAATCATCAAAATACATCCACAATAAAGTAGAGGAAAAAACTAAGCTACACATATTGAAGCCTAGGATCTTAGAAATAATTTTCATAAAGAAGAAAGTAAGAAAAACTTACCAAATTTCCAAAAATCCAAGCTTTTTTATGTTTTCTTTCTCTTTTTCCTGTTTTTCTCTCTTTGTATTTGATTTTTAGGGTTCTTAGATTATGATACAAAAAAGAAAAAATGGCCTTTTATATTTTTTCGAAATGACCGAAAAAATGAAGAAAAATAATAGCTATATGTTTTCAATTTTGTTTCAATAAAAGAAAATGATTTAATAAAAAATTTGTGGTGTAAAACAATTAATCAAATTAATGTTTATCACAAATCAACCTGTTAAATCATGACAGTTAAAACCAATCAAAATTGGCCATTTAGTATACTTTATTAAAGTAAACTAGATATTAATTATTTAATTAATTTAATTATTCAACATTTGAATAATCAAATAATTAAATACAAATTTCTCAAATATATGTATTATATTTACATTAGATAATCAAAATAAATATATTAATAATAAATGACAAATATCACAATTCGACATTTAATAAATGGCCGAAAGATCTCAAACGCATGTATCTTCGTTTAACCGTTAAACGACTTATAAATAATCAGTATTATTTATAAAAGTTGCCCTAGTGCCCTACGAGTATATCTCATTAGTGACTCTCTAGGTTCAGGCATATCCGTCACGAAATCCAATTTTGTGTCCATAATCTACCTACCCGTAAATTATGACAAACACGGATAAAATCTCTGGACGATACATCTCGAGGTCACTACATACATATAATCCTTCCGTCACAGGTATCCGGATTATCCTAGAGATATAGATATAAACGTCAAATCTCTATAGGTATAATCTTGTCAATGATTCTATTAGCAATCTCTTAAAATAACACTTAGAACTAATTTCTACCATGTACCACGGGCCCATGGATTTAACAGATTGCTAATTCCATAATGGATACCTATGCTCTGTACACATAACTGACAGATCCTATCTTGATACACACAAAATATCCTGAGGATCATTTCATACCCAATGAACAGGCGGAGTTCTAATCTAAATATATCGGTGACGTGACTGCCATCAAAGTGTGGAGGATACCTCATACATCCACAGTGGTACTCAAGTTGAATGATCACTATGCTCACTCAACCCGAGAAGATTCTTATTGACGTTGGTGTACTATCTATCAAGAATCTTCAGTGAGTCGTTCAATGTTTATCTGATATAAACACCTACGTGTCTATACGAGTCTCATGAGACTCATGGTTCATTGAGAAACAATTAGAATCCAACATTCCAATATACGACATGTACCGATCTCAGCGGGTTTACTTACTAACCAAGTAATTGTAAACCTTGACCAGGAACAGTTAAGGAGTGATACTGTTATGATACTGCTCAATGTCAGTTGCGACGCTTTTGCAACCGTATCATAACCAACCACTCTATGGTCATTTACGTCTTTACCATATAATAAAAGAATTTATATTATAGAAACTGATTATTTTATTCAATAATAAAATATTTACAAAAGTATTTACTTGGAAATACACAAGAAATTGGCGCTCAGAGCACCAACCCTAACAAAATCTCCCACTTGCAGTAGTGCCAATATTGATTGTATCTAATACCCATCGACTCCACATGCTTATCAAATAACTTCGGAGGTATGCCCTTCGTGAGCGGGTCTTCTACATTATCTTCACTGGGAACTTTGCACACGACAATGTCACCTCGCGACACAATCTCTCAAATAATATGGTACTTTCATTCCATATGCTTTGACTTTTGATGCGCCCTCGGTTCCTTTGCTCGCGCAATGGCACCAGTATTATCACATTATAACGGAATCAGATTCTAGATACTCGGGACAACTCCTAGTTCTGTGATAAACTTCTTAAGCCAAACAGCTTCTTTTACAGCTTCAGAAGCAGCAATATATTCCGCCTCTGTGGTGGAATCAGCTGTAGACCCCTGTTTGAAACTTTTCCAACAAACTGCACCTCCGTTAAAGGTAAATACGAATCCTGATATAGACTTTCTATCATCGGGATCTGATTGGAAATCTGAATCCATAAACCCATTAACCTGCAGTTCGTTTCCTCCATATATGATAAACTTATCCTTAGTACCTTTAAGATACTTCAAGATATGTTTAACGGCCATCCAATGGTCATTTCCTGGATTGGACTAATATCTACTGGTTACACTAACTACGTAGCTAATATCATGCCTCGTACATAATATAGCATACATAATTCTACCCAAACATGAAGCATAAGGCTGATTAGACATTCTAATCTTCTCATCTTCTGTTTGTGGACACATATTCTTCGAAAGATGAATGTCATGTCTGAACGGTATATTTGTTGTTTTGCAGTTAGAAAATTATACCGTTCTAAGATCTTATCTATGTACGTTGTTTGGGATAACCCAATAAGCTTCCTTTCTCTATCCCCATAGAGTTTTAAACCCAAGATATAAGAAGCTTCACCCAGGTCTTTCATGGAGAAATTCTTACAGAGGTAAGCTTTGACGCCTTAAATCATTCCTATATCATTCCCAATGATTAGGATGTCATCGACATAAAGAACCAAAAATACTATCATACTCCCACGGGCCTTCTGGTATACACAGGATTCTTTCGTATTCTTGAGAAAACTAGAAAATCTAATAATCTCATCGAATCAAAGATTCCAACTTCGCGAAGCTTAATTAAGTCCATAAATGGACTTCTTAAGCTTAAAAACAATGCCTGAGGTTTCGCTGGATACAAAACCCTCCAGCTGTTCCATATAGATTTCTTCATCAAGAAACCCATTTGGAAAAGTCATTTTGACATCCATTTGCCAAATCTCATAATCATGGAAAGCAGCAATAGACAATAAAATTCTTATAGACTTTAGCATCGCAACTGGCGAAAAAGTTTCATCGTAGTCAACATCAGGTCGCTGCGTGTAACCATTAGCTACCAGTCTGGCCTTAAAGGTTTTAACCTTTCTGTCAGGTCCACGCTTCCTTTTGTAAACCCATTTACTAATGATAGGAACAATTCCTTCAGGAAATGGAACCAAGTCTCAAACTTGATTCTGATGCGTAGAGTCTAACTCTGATTTCATGGCCTCTTGCCACTTCGCGGAGTCGATGTCCAACATCGCTTCTGTATAGGTATAAGGGTCAGTCTCTTCGACTAAGAGAACATCTAGACTTTTTTCTTGTATCAAATACAAGCGTTCAGGAGGTCTAGACACCTTTTGGGACCTACTGAGTGTGTGTTGTGAATGCTCTTCATCTATTTGAACTTCAGGTTCCTCCAATGGTTTGTTGGTTCCAGGTTGTACTTCTTCAAGTTCAACCTGTCTATGATCACCTCCTTCAGACAAAAATTCTACCTCTAGAAATTTTGCGAAGCGAGCTACAAACATATTTCAATGCTCGGTATTATAGAACAAATATCCTTTCGTATTTGAATGATATCCAACAAACCTAAAAATTTGCCCTCGAGGCGAATGCTTATCTTACTGAGCCATCCTGACATAGGCAGGACGCCCCAAATCTTAAAAATTTAGATTCGATTTCCTACCGGTCCATATCTGATATGAAGTCGTAGGAACAACCTTTGAAGGAATCTTATTCAAAAGATGAGCAGCAGTTAAAAGAGCATAACCCCATAAATAATAGGCAAATCTGTAAAACTCAACATCGATCGAACCATATCCAATAAAGTCTGATTTCTCCTTTCAGACACATCATTGTGTTGTGGAGTACCTGGAGGAGTAATATTGAGCGAGAATCTCATTCTCCTTTAAATAATCGGTGAATGACCACTCATAATTCACCGCATTGATCAGATCGAGACATTTAATATATTTACCAGTCTATTTTTCTATTTCATTTCCGAATTCTTTGAAATTTTTAAAGGTTTCTGATTTATGTTTCATCAAATAAACATAACCATACCGTGACAGATCATCGGTAAAGGTAACGAAGTAGGAAAAAATCACTATGAGTAGTGTGACTCATGAGACCACATACATCAGAATGTATTAATTCCAATAGTCAAGCGGCTCAGTGTCCTACACCCGAAAATGGGGCTTTGGTCATTTTACCCCGAATACAAGATTCACAAGTTGGATAAGGTTCAATGGTAAGATCTTGTATCAAACCATTCCTAACCAACTGGGTTAGGAATTTCACGCCTATATGACCCAACCGCATATGCCACAGTTCAATATTATTTATATGAGATACTTTACGTTTATTAATTCCAGCATTAAAGATATCTTGTGACGTATGCAAAATGTAATGACAATGCTTATTTGGACAAACTAGGATCTGAACATTATATCTATCATATAAATATAAAGAACGGTTCTTAATATTTACATTATATCTTTCAGTATCTAATACAAAAAGTGACACAATGTTCGCAACACATCCCGGTACAAAAAACAGTCATGCAACAAAAGGCTCCCACTAGGTAGGGGAATCTCGCATAAGCCCACAACAACTGCATCCAGAGAGTCGCCACTCCCGAAATGCAACTGCATCTCCCCAAATTTTAGCCGTCTACTTTCCTTCAGCACCTGCAACGAATTGAAAATGTGAATTGGACAAGTAGAATCCAAAATCCAACTGGACGACATAGCTTCACAAGCTAATGAGATATCAATAATGGGAAAAATAAAAGCACCTGAAGTAGCTACTCTTTCCTTTCCAATCTGGGACAGATAATCAGGACAGTTCCTCTTCCAATGGCCGATCTTGCTGGAGTGGTAGCCTTTATCTTCGGTAGCTCTATTCGGTTTAGCTATGTTACCATATGGTGGAAGATTTGTACCCTTCTTTTTCTTACATTTCTTCTTCTTCATTTTCTGTTTAGATTGGGAGGAAGCATGAAGAGGAGTGGATTTATGAGGGAGAGTCTGTACTCCCTTCCTTAAATCTTCCTCCGCAATTTGCAACATCTTATGTAGCTCTTGATAAGAACAGCTAATACCATTCATATTGAATACATCACAAATTGGCGATATGATGGTGAGAGAGATCCAAGTATGACACTTCTTCGTCCTAAGTGTCATTGAGAGGGAAATATAGCGCCTCAACTGTTCGATCAAATCAATCAGATGAAGCACGTGAGAGCTCACAACCTGTCATTCTTCCCAGTTTTACATGGAACAGTTCCATTGCAATTTTATGAACCGAGACCCGTTCTTGGTTCATAAAGGACTCTCGCAGCCACATCATCATATATATGCGTCAAGCAATCCAAAATATTACCTCTTAAGCTCCGGTGCCGAGGAATTGAGAATATATGATTTGACTTTTCTATCATCATCTCTCCACTTTTGGAGAGTCTCATGCTCCTCTGGTGTTGCATCATCTGCTATGGCAAGTGGAAACAGACCTTCTAACACATATATTATTTGCTCAGACCCAAGAACAATTCTTAGATCCAAGTCCCAACCTGCAAAGTTTTCGGCACCCTTAAGCTTGTTCGTATCTAGTAGACGAGCAAAAGGATTAGAAACATGTGCCGCCATCGCAAATCTATCATATATTTAGCGAAAAACGGTTAGCAGACTAAACGTTTCACATAATATAAAAATAAACGAAGCATAAATAGATAATGGATTTTTAATCTAAAAATGCCCCCCCACTATTACATGCAATATTGTAATCCCCAAAAAGAATGCAAACAAACAATTAATCAAATTAAATATAATGGTGAAAGGTGGATCCCATTAATATATTTCAGCTCACAGTTTTGGCATGATCTCGCCTACGTATAATAATTAGGTAGACAATGTTGGACAATTATGACCCATAGCATCACTATTTGTACAGATCATGGTGTTGTTGTACAAATTAACTATGTGACAAAGGAAATTGCCCTTTTATCATTTGTAATTAGATTACCAAGATGTATAAATGATGAAAGGTCCATAAGATTAGTTCCGGATTGAGATGATATAAGACATTATCAATCCACGAAGGTTTAATCATTAAATATCCCTAGTCAGAGTATTATCGAGATTGGACATCGATAATGCGTAAAAGACTAGTATTACACTTGTGCGCGTTGTGGGAGCATAACAACATAATTCTCATATATTTGGGTATGTGATACTCATGCAAGTGTAATAGGAGGTTGTGTTTACCGATGGTACGGGAACAGCTTCGCTCTAGATAGACCCCTCGGAATTCCATTGGTAGTATGACTATGTGTCTATGGAAGTCCGAATCAGGGTAGGTGTATTTGGTCTTAACTTGAGACTTGCACCGCTAATACTTGCGACAATCAATATACTTTGGTTTTGGTCGTCCAGGGCTTTAACAGGTTCTCTGTACGCCTCTTCTGGGTATATTGAGAATCGTAGTGTATTGGGTGTGATGTCAAGATGGAAGTATCACTCCAGTCATAGTGGAGATGATGATCACGTAGGATACGGAACTTGTGCTCTTATATACTGCAACTATCGGGATAATATGACTAGGTCATAGTTATCCGATTATAGAGACTAGTTACCAGGGATCCGATATGTGCTTCGTACAAGGCAGACACAATTCCAGCCCTAGGCCTTGCACGTGACATCCGATACTGGATCGAAATACGCAATACTACGTATACTACGCCTGATATAGATCACATATTCCAGTAAGAATATTTCTGGAGAATTGGGTAGGCACGGTGCTTTGCTAGAAGCCAACCATGTCTTGTAAATCGGTAAAAATGTAGTACTAGGTACGTACGTGTTCGGATAGTCCGACGACCGGATTTACTATCAACATATCTGGGGATCTCATGGGTCGCTTCCCGAAGATTCACCGAAGACGTATGACTCGCACTTTATTAATCTGGGATTAATTATAAGAGAGAAAAAATTAATTTGGGATTAATTACGGAGATATTTTATCTGGGATAAAATATTATTTAAAGAGAGAGAACGATTAATTTGGAATTAATCGATAAAATAATATATTCGATATATTATACGAAATTGGATTTCGATGCGCAATTAAAATTAGATTTTAATTCAGGCGAACGAGTTATTTAGAATTAATTCGCTAGCGATGTGAATAGTAATTTTGCTAGGCAAAATTATTTAATTGAATTTGATTTAATTATGTCGCAACGGAAAATTCATTAATATGGAATTAGCGAACCTGAGCCCGGGAGTGTTTGCGGGCGCACTCGCATTTCGAATTCAAGTGCGGCCCACAAGTCACATCAAGCGTCAAATCACTAATCAATTGATTGATGTGATGTCTAGTCACTTTGAGTGATTGACAACATGTCACTATTGATTGATGATGGTGGTTGGTTGAATTAAAAGTCATTTACCATTTATTTGATTATTTGTATTTGACTTTTGAATTAGTGTATTAGATACAAATCCACACAACCAACACAACACTTTTTCTTTTCTCTTTCCTCTCCTACAACTCTAGGCCAATGGCCATTTTTGCTCTCCAAAAAATCTGCAAATACTGAGAACACAAGGAGAAGCAAAGGGAATTTTGTGGCAAAATTTCCAAGGTGCTAGCACACTTCCGAAGTCTTGCAAAGGTGATGGGGAAACTCACCCGTGGGCATAGAATGCACACCAAGCTTGGATCTTGAAGGACCGAAAATGGAGGACAAAAATGGAGCCCGAAATCGTGAGCATCATGGAGCAAAAGCTTGAAGATTTTTGTCGTTCCTCGCATCACATAACCGTTCAATGTAAGTATGATTCTGCCATTCTTCATTGTTGTATTTCACACATGTTTCTTGCTTGAATTGATCCTTGGGACTAAATAGAAACCCAACAATGGTATCAGAGCCATTTTGAGCATGAAATTTGATAAGGGTAAAATTGGGCAAAATTGATTTGAGCATGTTTGAGTGAAATTGATTGTTTGGATATGCTTAAATGATGATAACATAGTGTTATGCATGATCAATTTGACAAAAATCGAATTGGATGAATTTTCCCCAATATGATTGGCTTGGCTGAATATAATCTTGCCCTATTGTCATGGTATTTTTTTTGATTTTGATCATTGGATGAGTTGAAATCAATTGGGTAATGTTGATTTAGGATTTAATTGGATTAAAACCGAATCGGACAAAGAAAACCCTAAAATGTCGTGACATTTATAGCATGAAAATGATTGATTTTTTGATTCAATTGTGTTGGACATAAGTTGATGATGATGAGCATAATTAATTGAGTAAATTAGTGTTTTGGAAATATTAAATTGAGTAATTAATTATGACATACTCTTTGGTTAATTAAATTATGAAATTTGGAATTTGGGTAATTTAATTAATTGGGCCAAATTTGGAATTGGGCTTGTAAAGTTGTAATTGGGCTTAATGGGCTTGGTTGGTCCAAGTTTGGTTTAGGCTAATTGGTTGGATCCAATTGGGCCCAAAACCATATCCATAAAGTCCAATTATGACTTAATGGACCTTTAATTTTAATTGGGCCTAATGGGCCTAAATTAGTTTATTGGCAAATAAGGGCGATTCCTTAAATGGGATTTGGTATTTGGGTTTGACCCATATTGACCAAAAGTCCATGCCTTAAGAAATTAATTAAAAGCCCATTGGACTTTAATTAAATTGATATTGGATGTTAATCGGGCTTTGAGACCCGTAAAGATTAGATTTAGAATCTAAGTCGCTAAAGGTTCATTAATAAAGTGTAAATATTTAATTTGGAATAAATAATGAATTAGTATTAAATACAAATTAAATTGGATTTAATGTTGTAGTTTGATATAATTCAAGAATTCGTACTTTGAGTACTTATTCGCAAAACGAGTTGGACTCTCGCAAAATCAAATCGTTGTTTGAACATTGGATGGTCATTAATTATCAGATTAATTAATTGGATTAGATTGATTGAAAACATGCTTGTGTGAATACATGGATGCGATGTATGAATAATGTATATCGGATGGATATTAGATGGGTGAGGGCAATTTTGGAATTTGTTGTAATAAATTTAGAATTTATTAAATTGGCCCTGCGTGTCCAGCCTATTACCTCTTGACTCTGTGTATTTCTCTTCTCACCTAATCCCCTCAATGTAAATGAGGTTTCTTTAGAAGTGTTATGTAATTGGGTAGAAGTAATACTTGTGCTAGCGGGAGAGAGGAAATGGAGAGATTTATTCTAGGAACAATGTGTTAAATATCCAGCCGCATATCATTATTATATTTATTTATACGCGCCTTATTATGTGTTTAGAATGCATGTTTAAGGGTGTATGATGATGAGACCTTAACAAAGATAATTAATTGGTTGCCAATTATGCGAAAAACCCTCACAACATATTAAGCGTTTTTCCTTCCATTGAGTGATTCTTACTCAAGATCCAAGACTGGCACAGGTTTGTTGGCCAAAGTCAAGACCTTTGTCCGTCGCGGATGTGTTTGAATCATGAAGGCTTTGTTCCATATCGGTGTCTTGTCCAAGTTGTGATTTGTTGGCCAAAGTCAAGATCACTTCTTGTCCATCGACATCGATTACGAAGCTTTCCAAGTTCAATGGGTTTCGCTTAACTGGGATCACTAAGTTTGTTGTGCCAAAGCCAATGCTTAGTTGTATCCCAAGTACAGACCTCATTACCGTCCATTCGGAATCGGCTACGGAATTTATGTCTGGGTTTCCATCCGATATATCACAAGAAATAATACTCCAAAGTCATCATGGCATAGGTATATGAATCGTAATGCGTTAAATCAAGACTAAGGCAAATGACGCAACTAAGGGAATAAACGTGCTTTTCATTATTATGTGCACAAAGATAAGAATGACTATGTGTGGTTCCATAAAAAAAATCACCTAAGAAACAATTATACATGGCATGTGATGAATATGTCTCAGTTCAGTGTGTTCGCATTCGTGTAGCGTTCGTAAACGCGTTCGAACGGTAAACAGAAGGTTCACGTTCGTATGGCGTTTGTTAACGCATTCGAACGGAAATGAAACAGAATGCTCACGTTCGTATGGCGTTTGTTAACGCGTTCGAACGAAAATGAGACCTGATGTATGATAAGGCAAAATGCATGCGCGTTCGAGTTGCGTTCGTAAACGCGTTCGAACGGGAACGGACCTGATGCATGAAATGGGACGCAATACATAAACAACAACATAAAGGGGCGCGGCGAAGTACTGCCGTAAAGGTGGCCTTTTGGGGCTCTTGGTCTCTCAAAGAGAGGACCTTTAGACCAACATACTAAGCCCATGCACGTCACATCACAACACATGAAATAAAGACAACAAAAGTGTAGGACTTCGTATGCCCAATTGAACGTACATTCAACCCAAACACACTTCGTCCAGCGCGGCGAAGTAGTGTCACAAAGGTGGCCATTTAGGCTATTCGTCTCTCAAATAGAGGACCTTTGGACTAACTCACTAAGCCCATGCGCTCGATCGCATCATACATACAAAAATAAAGCCAATCATGTCAAAACCAAGTGCCCGATTGAACACATCTTACATCCAATCCGAACACACATCAACCGGCGCGGCAAAGCATCGTGGTAAAAGGGTTTTAACCCCTCCCCATAAGGGATCTTTCATTCCACTTACAGAAATCTGGGGCGACGCATGCTGTCCCGGGCTCGCGGCCTGGTCGGGAGTACGGAGTAGCCACGGGGGACTAAACCGGAGAATAATGGAGTCGCCACCCGGTGTGAACCGGGAAAATGAGATTTAAGGCCGCACTCACCCCTCGCAAGGGAAGACCTCAAACCATTGGGTTCGGAATGGTCCCTTACTTATGCCACTTGTAATGACAGAATTTATGTGATAATTTAATCAGGCTTAAGTAGCACTTATTTCCAAGAGTATCATGCTTCTAAATTCACGGGTACAAAATAAAACTTATACATACATTTCACATATATCTCACATCTAAGAACACATGCCTGAAAATACCTCAAAGTAACAACGAACATACAACTTCATTCAGCATATCATATTCATGAAAAACACAAGCATACATAATAACAGCACAAGCATACATGTGAGCACTTTTCCAAGTGATACATGGAATTGTCCAAGCACAGACCGCATTACCGTCCATTCGGGATCGGCTACGGAATTTATGTCTGGGTTTCCATCCGATATATCACAAGAAATAATACTCCAAAGTCATCATGGCATAGGTATATGAATCGTAATGCGTTAAATCAAGACTAAGGCAAATGGCGCAACTAATGGAATAAACATGCTTTTCATTATTATGTGCACAAAGATAAGAATGACTATGTGTGGTTCCACAAAAAAAATCACCTAAGAAACAATTATACATGGCATGTGATGAATATTTCTCAGTTCAGTGTGTTCGCGTTCGTGTAGCGTTCGTAAACGTGTTCGAACGGTAAACAGAAGGTTCGAGTTCGTATGGCGTTTGATAACGCGTTCGAACGGAAATAAAACAGAATGCTCACGTTCGTATGGCGTTTGTTAACGCGTTCGAACGGAAATGAAACAGAATGCTCACATTCGTATGGCGTTTGTTAACGCGTTCGAACGAAAATGAGACCTGATGCATGATAAGGCAAAATGCATGCGCGTTCGAGTTGCGTTCGTAAACGCGTTCGAACGGGAACGGACCTGATGCATGAAATGGGACGCAATACATAAACAACAACATAAAGGGGCGCGGTGAAGTACTGTCGTAAAGGTGGCCTTTTGGGGCTCTTGGTCTCTCAAAGAGAGGACCTTTAGACCAACATACTAAGCTCATGCGCGTCACATCACAACACATGAAATAAAGACAACAAAAGTGTAGGACTTCGTATGCCCAATTGAACGTACATTCAACCCAAACACACTTCGTCCAGTGCGGCGAAGTAGTGTCACAAAGGTGGCCATTTAGGCTCTTCGTCTCTCAAATAGAGGACCTTTGGACTAACTCACTAAGACCATGCGCTCGATCGCATCATACATACAAAAATAAAGCCAATCATGTCAAAACCAAGTGCCCGATTGAACACATCTTACATCCAATCCGAACACACATCAATCGGCGCGGCAAAGCATCGTGGTAAAAGGGTTTTAACCCCTTCCCATAAGAGATCTTTCATTCCACTTACTAAGCCCATGCGTTTGATTGAACCATGCATAAAAAGATAAAGACAATAATATCAAACTAAGTATGCCCGATTGAACGTATCTTGCATCCAACCGAACACACATCAACCGGTGCGGCAAAACATCGTGGTAAAGGGCTTTAACCCCTCCCCATAGGGGATCTTTCATTCCACTTACTAAGCCCATGCGCTCGATTGAATCATGCATAAATAAACAACATACAGAATTCAAGTGAAGAAAGATAAACAAAAGCAACACAAAACAAAAGAGGGTGCCGTTTACTCAAGCAGTACGTGGAGTTGTGTCCCGAGTACAGATCATATTACCGTCCACTCGGAATCGGCTATGAAATTTATGTCCAGGTTTCCATCCGATATACCGCGAGAGTTGACACGTCTCTCATTTCATTCCACAGCCACAACATACTACATCTCATAATTCATGCATATTTATCTACTCAAGGGCCACAACATGCATTTGACAATCACACAAGCAATATTTAAGAAATAGTACAAAAGCGAATGTGAAAGATACCCTCAGGTCTAACCTTTTAGCCAACTTTCAGGCTTGCGTTTCACGGACGTCAGAAGGGTACATTTCCTCAATTTCTCCGGTTCACTGGTTTAGCGTCCTAGCTCACTGCTTTGCTGTTTTGCTTGCGGTTTGAACTCCGTTCTGCTCCTGTTCGGCCTCTGTTTTGCTGCTCACTGCTCAGGCCACCTGTTTTGACGTTTCAATGAACTGTTCCAAGTTTGTGTGGGTTCTTAGTGCAGTTGTGTGTGATTATTTTTAAGATTATGAATGCAGTTTTTATGTTACTGTTTTTAAGGTTTTTAGGGACTGTTTTAAGAGGATTTGGGCTGCTGCTTTAAGGTGATTCAGGGGCTGTTTAGGCGTGTTTTAGGGGGCTGGTTTTGAGTGTTTATTAGGGGGTGTTTCAGTGGTTGTAAGGGCTGTATGGGGGGATGTGTTCTCGGTGAAGGAGGGGAGTGTTTTGATTCGGCTAAGGAGGGTTATTCCTTGTGGTGGTCTCGACTTTGAAGGATTTTGGTGTTCTGGATTCGGCTAAGGGTGAGTTTGGTTTGTTTTGGATTCGGCTATGGTGGTTGTTGGTGCTTTGGATTCGGCTATGGAGGAGGATTGAGGCTCTAGTTGTCTCGGCTATGGAGGAGATGGTGTGGCTAGGTTAATGAATGTTTATATAGAAGAGAGTTAGGGTTTGCCCTTGTCTCACAAGGAAGAGATCTAGTTTCCAAATTATGAGTCCTAAGGATGGTATACACAAGATTGAGGGGGGACAAAATATTTTAAATTAGGAAGTCAACTGTTTTAAATTGGTAGATGTCTTATTAGATTAGGAAGTCAAATATTTGATTGGCTTTAATTGGTTAGGATTGATTTTAATTAGGTATATCTTCTTTTTAATTTTAGTAATGATATATTCAAATTATTTAAATTAGGCATGATTTTAGTTTAAGTTTGGTAAATGTTTTATTTAATTGGTAAATGGTTTAAATATTTTATTTAATGTTTAATGTTTAATGTTTAAATTAATATTTATTTATTTAATTTGGGATGTGTTTTATGGGCTTTGGGGAGCTAAATGGGCTGGGGTGTGAGGCTAGCAGCAAAACCAGAATTACCGACACCGTTCGAACGCTTCCTCGAACGCGACACGAATGCCCGCAATCTGTTTGCCGTTCGAACGCATACACGAACGCAGCACGAACGAAAACAGTGAACCTTGTTTATTCTGAATTTCCCCTTCCGATATCCGTTTCCCGCGGCTTTCGTGACTCAAAAGATAGTGCCTCCAAATGAGACTCATCAACGGGTTTCACATGCAAAAATACAATGCCTACAATAAGATATATGTTTCGGACTTGGATGTCCACCTACTGGATCTAGGAATTTGATGGGATCCAATTGATCTTAGAGATCTACCTAGTTAATTATCATACAATTTGTTGGCCAAAGTCAAGATTGTGTGTTATTTAACGTGATCCTAGCCCACTAGGAAACTAGGTTTCCCGAGTACTCCACAGAGGATTAGAGGCTCGCCGAAAAATAGTGGGAGGCAAGTATTAAATTTGCAATATTCGTTTAATTACTTGTCATACGCGCTCATTTCAAATTTTTCGTCGTTTCACTAAATTGATTTATTAGTTGGACTAATATTTAATGTTGTTTTAATTTAACAGTTGGACTGTATTCAATCTATTTCATTTATAGTTGATTATATAATTGGATTATAGTAATCAATGTATTTGAATTAACTAATTTCAATTAATAGTTGATTTTATAATTGGATTATAGTAATCAATATAATTGAATTTAACTAATTTAAATTATAGTTGATTATATAGTTGGACTATAGTAATCATTATAATAAAAAGTACCTAAAATCGTTGATTGAATAGTTGGACTATTAGAATCAAGATAACTGAAAGATTAGCATTTAAAATATCAACCTGGGTAAAAATATTTTAAACGGCTTTAATTTTCAGATTGGGAATAAAATCTCAGGATAGTCCTGGAAACCGAGAAGTTACTTTATTTGATATAGTGACGTCTCGAGCCTAAGCCCGGAGTTGAGCAAATAATAGAACATGATATTTGGAATATTCATGTGATGATAACTTTAGTGCTTAATCCGTTATGCTCGCCGCAAAGACTCCTTAATTTCTTAGTCACAACTAAGGATTAGATCCTTAAAGTATGATATTGAAATTGAAGGATCTTCATAGATCTATCCTTAGATCTTAGAAGATCTAAATTACAATAGTAAACTCTTGGAGAGTTAATGGCTATACTCAAGGAGACAAAGTCAAAGTTTGCAATAAGGCAAGAAGCGCAAGACGCATCTTACTTCGACATCCCAGAAGGCCAAGGCTTGGCCAAAGGCTTCTGGGGTATGGAAAAGGGGCAAAGGCAAAATCATTATAATCTTCTGGGAAGACAAAGGACATATCCCAAGATGTCTGCCTTAACTATGGCAAACGGGGTCACTGAAGCGTGACTGCCGTATGGATTAGGCAGACGTGAAGGAACTAAAGACAGGCAAGGCTCCGACTTCAAATATGTTTGTCATAAACATGTTCGCTACTAGTATTAAAATTGGATTTTAGATACTGAGTGTGGTACATAAATATATACTGATGTGTAGAATCTGCTGTAAGCAGGATACTGACTTCAGATAAGATCGCTCTGTGAGTCGAAAACGGGACGAGAGTCGCTGTTTTAACCGTAGAAACCTAAGTTTAGGAACTACCCTTCGGGTGTGTACTTAAATTAGGAAACTGTTACAATGTAACTAGTTTGACTAGGAATATTATCTCTATATCAGGGTTTAACCCATTGCGGGTATACCTTATATTCTAGAACACTAAAGTGTTTTATTTTATAAAGATGATATTGAGATAAGAACATTAGATGTGAATAACAGTATTTAAATTTTGAATATAAATGAATCTCAAACGCATAACATGACAAACAAATAGCTCAAACTGATTTAATCAGTTGAGACTTATAAGTGGCATTGTTGTCTAAGACACAATTAACAAGACTCGTATATCCACACTTTCGAAGAGTGGGTACTAGGACAAATTTGATTCTATTCAAATGATTGTTGGGGTTTTAGGGGCAGAATCCGGTAACGCAGCGGAAGCGGCGGAAGATCGTATCTTCCGATTTCAAAACTTTTTCTCGGATTAATTAAATAAACATATTTATTTAATTATCCAATAATCAAATTATGAAATAAAATTCAAATAAATCATATTAAGTGAATTTACCAAATTACCCTTACTTTAGTATTGTCCATTTTAGTCCGAAATTGATCTAATCAATTTTGAATGATTCTAAATCATTTCTAAGATGAACTTAGCATGTTCAAAACATCAAAACACCAAAAGCAACCAAATCCCCAAATTTTCCCACTTTGGCCGAATGCACCAATTAGGACCCATTTTGTGCACTTTGTCATTTCATGCATCAAAACACATCAAGATGTAATCCAATGAACATGAAACTTTATATGCATCATATACACATCCAATACACAACATATATGAAAACCCCCAAATTTGGAATTGGTCATGAACCCTAATTTTTCAATTTCTTCAAATTGGACAAATTAGACCAAATTGGTTAAATCAACTACTTCAATCATGTTTCTTCCATCCAATCAAAGTCTCAACACAATGAAACAACTCAAGATCAAATCTAGGTCATCTAAGAGTGGGTCAACAACTCTAGATTAGCAACATGGTTTCCAAAACCTTAAAAGAAAGCTTATAACTACAATAGTCACAACCTTCCTTCATCATACATGCTCAACACTTCCATCAAAACTTCCATCAACAAAAACACAAAGGAATAAAGAAAGAAATAACCTAAGAACATCATATGTTAAAGCCTAGATCCTAAGGAACATTTTCCTTTCTAATAGCAAGTTGGAAAAACTCACTAAAATCCAAGCTTTCTTTGATCTCTTTCTTTCTCACAAGCTTCCTTTGCTTCCATTAATGGAGTTTCTCTTTAAAGTGTATTAGGTTAATTCCAAATGAAATGAAAAACAATATATACTTGCATTAGAAGGCCTTGGCCGAATTTGTAAAGGCAAATACAAGAGAAATTTAATTTCATCTTCATTTGAATTCATTTCAACTTGATTAAATATCTAAAAACAACTTTAAAGATAATTAATTATAGTCAACAAATGCAACTTAAGATAGAAAAAATATAACTTTTATATTTTAAAGTGCATGGCCGAAATTAGCAAGAAATAAAGAAAAAGATATTTTATTTTTCAAACAATTTTGAACAAATATCTTAAGAAGTCAATCAATTGACAACATTTTCTTTAATGTAAGTCAAACATTACATTATAATCATTTCCTAACTTTATCATTGGTGATATATTTTATTTTATTATATTAATTATTTAACAATTAAATAATAAATAATTAAATTAAACAAATATATCAACTATTGTATTATATTACTTTAAATATCTCAAATACATATATTGATGATATATGTCAAATACCTTTATTTTGACTATTATTATATATGATATGTTGTATAATTAATATATTATATTATTAAATACAATATATACATATATTAAATACAAAACACATTAATAGGAAATGACGGTTCGGCCCGTTCGCATGTATTTTTCGTTTAACGATTAAACGATTTATAAATAATCATCATTATTCATAAATGTTGCTCTAGTGCTCTACGAGTATGTTTCATTATTGAGACTCTCTAGATTCAGGTATATCCGTCACGAAATCCAATTTCGTGTCCATAATCTATCCACCCGTAGATTATGACGATCACGGATAAACTAGCTGAATCATACAGGTCGAGGTCATTGCATACGTATAATCCCTGTCACAGGTATCCAGATAATCCCAGAGATATAGATGTAAACGTCAAATCTCTATAGGTATTATCTCGTCGACGTATCTATAGCAATCTCTAAATAACACTCGGAACTTACTTCCGATGTATACTGTGGCCACAGATTTAACAGACTGCTAAAATATATGGACTACCTATGCTCTGTACACAGAACTGACGGATCCTATCTTGACACACACAGGATATCCTGAGGATCGATCCACACCCAACGAACAGGCGGAGGTCTGATCTAAATAGATCGGTGACGTGACTGCCATCTAAGTGTGGAGGATGTCTCATACATCCACAGTGGTGTCTCAAGTCGAAGGACCACTATGCTACTCAACCCGAGAAGATTCTTATTGACGTTGGCGTACCATCCATTAAGAATCTTCGGTGAGCCGTTCAGTGTTTATCCACTATAAACACCTACACGTCTATACGAGTCTCCATAGACTCATGGTTCATTGGGATAAACCATCGGACCAAGTCTCGATATACGACATGTACTGGTCTCAACGGATTTGACTAACCGACCCGTGTTAGCAAATCTTGACCAGGAACTATGTTTGATAATATACATATAGCAGTGACACTTCCCAATGTCAATTACAAACTAACTTTGTAACTGTGTACTGCATTATATATTATCGGGCCTTTGTCTAATATATACATATCACTAAACCACATTTAGTTTCAATCTAATCGTAATCAGATCGAATACGTATATAAGAACAAGAGGTGCAACCATAAATAAGTAATATTATGGAATAAGGGGATGTTCGTATTCATGAATCAGACATAAATACGGCCCGGATTGGCGCTCTGAGCACCAACCCCAACAATTTCTCCCACTTGCTCTAGTGCCAATCCACGGTATCATATACACGTCTCAATGTGCATCGTATGCACATGGCTCAAAAGCTCACCCAGTACTTAAGAGGTAAGAAACAAGTCCGCTATGAAATTGAGTTTGTCAAACAAACTCCATCGTTTCCCATAGTCAGCATCATTCATATTTTGTAGAATCTAGATTATACATTAATATGACTCTGATGCTACATCAGTATTGTGCTACAGCTACTGAATTGTCCAAGTATTTAAGGATCAAATCCAAAATACTATGAAGACAACCGCAAGCACAATAACAATTCAAAAACTTCTAATTTAAAAGGTCACTATGCAACTTCATAAGTCAATACTTCAAAAGTTGCATTTGATTCCACTAATAGTAGAATCCTTCGTGACACTCCCACTGCATCTTTTGTGACTCTTTATGACGTAGACTGTCTAACGTCATAATTAGTCTCAAAACTAATATGACCCTAATGGTTGCAGACTATATTCTCCATGAATTAGAAACTCGTTCTTAATATCTCAAAGATCACAAAGAACGTGTTTCAAGATCCATCATATGGTCTATAGGATGTCAAAATAACTCGTAACAATTACGATTAAATCGACATCTATAATCGCACATAATAAAGTATTTATTATGTCATCATCAAATGATACATAAGATTGATTAGACATTCTAATCAATATCTCTTTCGAAAAAGGAATCATCTTTACGAAAAATGAATACTTTATATAAGACACACAATAACTGTCGAACAGTTATACTAACTGTCATACAGATAGCCTTGTTATGTCCTTCATTAGATCATATCTAATGTACGACTAATAGGAGTATCTCACAAGTCTCTGGTTTTATATCTTATATAAAACTTTATATCGTATATAAAAGAGACTACTCCCACTTTTATCACGGAGTAAAGAAGACTTAGGTAAATCTTTTACCTCATAAACATCTCATTATTACTATAATAATGACAATGTCGTTAAGATATATAACACTAGAAAGTAATATGTACGCTCCCACTAACCCTTCTAATCACATATGTATTCTATATACTTTGACAAGATCAGACAATCTGACGATATCAAAAATAGAGAACACATATTTCTGGAAGACTTATCCGAGTCTACAATAGGCTCTATAAGCTAGCACACTAAACTGCGATCTCAGCAGAACACAAACTCTAGGGCCATTTCAGAATGAACTCTTCAAATAAGGAAATCACAACTGATCTCTTATCTGAATAAGTCATCCAAAAACGCCACTTTGCATTCTTTAGCTAAAATATACAGTTTATTATCAACATTAACCAATATATCTTTAATTGTTCAATTAGTGTGACTAGAGATAAGTTTTCTCAGAATCTACAATAGATTGCTGAGTATAACTTTTCTCACTGTCATACTATAAAGGTCAAACCTTTAATAAGCTCACATTGCTTCCGTTGTGCAAACAATTAGCACATATCATGAACTAATTCATAATGAAAGCGTAATCAAGTTCAAAACTTGATCATAGTAAGCTATGAACAATCTTAGATCTAAGGTTCAATGGTGAACTTCCAGAATCGATATCAAATATCGCTTCCATTAAAAGTCATAGGATAATTTTTCTTCAATAAGAAAACAACGGAACCATTAAGTATCAAATACTCGTGAATGATTCTGTTATCCTATTGGACTTGCACGGAAGATGTATAAGGGTTGTTTCATCTTATTAATTACGTAGTTCCATTTATAATTTATCATTCTCACATTTGACTTCAATAAGTCAAGTCTTTTCTACAATAGTTAACATCTGATGTTACACACCAAGTAATAAAACGATTTTATTACTTAGAATCGTAGGAAAATATTCTATTAAATAGAATACAATATTCTATTAAACAGAATAAACGATAAACTTTTACTTATACCTCCGAGGTGTAAGTAATTTCCATTATATAACTATTATATAAAGAAAGATTGAAATCTCAAACTTTTCAAGATTCAAATTTTCTACCTATACATATCATATATGCAACTGAAGAATAATGGAACATTAATTAAAGAGATGAATTAGTGTTACTGGAGTATAACCCCAAGAGTATTGAAACTAATTCGGTAACATTCAATATCAAACGAATCAAATCATATAAGATTCGATTGCTCCCACTACTCAATTCCATCAAGATGGAATCGTGGAAGAACAATATTGAATATGAATCATATTCACTAAATAACCTTAGAACTAATTGCTTTAAATTCATACGTTTGATCGTATCAAAGATCTTTGAACAGTTCAAAGACATGTTATGAATTTTGAGGATAGAATTCTCTAAAACCTTTAGATTGAATATATTTGAACAAGTCAAAAATGTTCAATCTACGTTTCATCAGAACGGATTGAAAGTACTTGATACTTTCAAGACTTTCAATATGTGTTCCTTCAGAAACACGTAACTAAGTTATGACAATTCATCAACTAAGTTACGAAGTATAGAAAACTACCTTAAGCAATTATTATTTATTAAACTACATACATCCAATGTATCAGTTAAATAAATTGGTGGTCCAATGACAATCATTGGTTAAACGAGATCTTAATCACTTTCCTGAATACAATATTCATTAAATGGATAAGGATGTGTGGTGTGATCTAGTATCAAACCATCCTTTACCATACGGAATAAGCATCCAATGCTTAAGTGATTAAACTCATAAAGCACCGTTCTAAATTATTTACTTTACCGAATAATTTTTCTTAATGTTTATCTCTACGTCAATGACACTACTAGTTATTATAAAATATGTAACAATTGTTTATAAAGAACAAGTGACTATCCAATAGTCGCAAGTTCCGATATCAAATATCAAAACAATCGTTAACCAATATTTCAAATAACTAGACGGGAGATCTGGTATCCAATACCTATAGTTGTAGTATTGTGAAAATCGATATTTTCTATACACAAATATACGCATCTCCTTTCTTTAGCTTTACTATTTGCATTCAACTATTCACAACAATTGTAAATAACTGATTAGCAAATTGTGTCAGACACATTACCTCTAAAGGTAATTAAAGCTTAGAAACGTCATTACTAGATAAACAAATACCTAATAGGGCTTTCTAAATGCCAGTCAAGAATCTCGAGACATGAACTAATTCAAGTCAATTCTTACTGCATAAGAAACTATTGTCTCTAAAGTATTATATCCTAAAGGGGATATCTATCTAGATTATCTATCATGACTTAGAAACTAAGTCATTAACCATCTTTATTTTCAAGAAAATCGGAACAACAGTTCCCGATGGTTTAGACTAATCTAATAATATCCTAGTCTATAGTATCTAGAACCTATTCTAGAATAACTGCAACCAAGAGTCTAGTCAGATAACATATCATAATATGTGTGCAGTAAATAAAAGTTTAATTCTATATACTATAGAATAAGGAACAAACAAGCGGCAATTTCCATAATAACATACACTGCCTAAGTTATGGATATTTTAAACTTAGCAGTGCCTCCCATATTTTTACGTAATGCCGTAATCCCCAACGGAAAGACGAGAATTCAATAATTAAATCGAATTCCATAATGGGAAGAGGACCCCATGAATATATTTCGACTCACAGCAGAGGCACGGTCTCGCCGACGTATATTCACAGGTAGACAACTAATTGTCAATCACTCACTAGTGACTCCAAGGTTCCGGTCCTGGCCGTTTCTCGTTGTCGCTGCGAAGGCAGGCCCACAAGGAGACGTACCAAGGTTAAACTTGTCAATGATAAACTCAAGTTACTTGCGTAACCCTGACAGCTAGGGCACGTTCAGGATTCCGCTTTCGCTTGAATTTATCTAGTATCTAATATACATTCGGCATAAATAAATTTCTATCAGCTACACCCTCACAGCAGAGGCACGGTCTCGGATGTAGTCAACGAAAAGATATTTATAAACCGTATTGACAAGACGGACCAAGAAACAAGTATTCCAAATACTAGTTACTTTAAACCTTATTAAGCGGGGATATTCCATTAAGTGTCATACACCCTAAATCTAATCAAATTAGATTATAACATGCATGTATAAAGTCAAGAAACATGATTAAACATTGAATAAAACAAGCTAATCATTTATGGAGGCCTAGAATCAGACTCGCTCTGATACCATTTTGTAGGGGTTTTAGGGGCAGAATCCGGTAACGCAGCGGAAGCGGCGGAAGATCGTATCTTCCGATTTCAAAACTTTTTCTCGGATTAATTAAATAAACATATTTATTTAATTATCCAATAATCAAATTATGAAATAAAATTCAAATAAATCATATTTAAGTGAATTTACCAAATACCCTTACTTGGTATTTTGTCCATTTTAGTCCGAAATTGATCTAATCAATTTTGAATGATTCTAAATCATTTCTAAGATGAACTTAGCATGTTCAAAACATCAAAACACCAAAAGCAACCAAATCCCCAAATTTTCCCACTTGGCCGAATGCACCAATTAGGTGCCATTTTGTGCACTTTGTCATTTCATGCATCAAAACACATCAAGATGTAATCCAATGAACATGAAACTTATATGCATCATATACACATCCAAATACACAACATATATGAAAAACCCCAAATTTGGAATTGGTCATGAACCCTAATTTTTCAATTTCTTCAAATTGGACAAATTAGACCAAATTGGTTAAATCAATACTTCAATCATGTTTTCTTCCATCCAATCAAAGTCTCAACACAATGAAACAACTCAAGATCAAATCTAGGTCATCTAAGAGTGGGTCAACAACTCTAGATTAGCAACATGGTTTCCAAAACCTTAAAAGAAAGCTTATAACTACAATAGTCACAACCTTCCTTCATCATACATGCTCAACACTTCCATCAAAACTTCCATCAACAAAAACACAAGGAATAAAGAAAGAAATAACCTAAGAACATCATATGTTAAAGCCTAGATCCTAAGGAACATTTTCCTTTCTAATAGCAAGTTGGAAAAACTTACTAAAATCTAAGCTTTCTTTGATTTCTTCTTTCTTTCTCACAAGCTTCCTTTGCTTCCATTAATGGAGTTTTTTTTTAAAGTGTATTAGGTTAACTTGAAATGAAATGAAAACAATATATACTTGCATTAGAAAGGCCTTGGCCGAATTTGGTAAAGGCAAATACAAGAAATTATTAATTTCATTTCATTTCAATTTCATTTGATCAACTTGATAAATATCTAAAACACTTTAAAGATATTTAATTAAGTCAACAAATGCAACTAAGAAAAATATAACTCTTATATTTAAGTGTCATGGCCGAAATTGAAGAAATAAAGGAAAAAGATATTTTATTTTCAAACAATTTGAACAAATATCTTAAGAAGTCAAAATCAATTTGACAACCTTTCCTTTAATGTAAGTCAACATTTACACTTATAATCATTTCCTAACTTTATCATTTGGTGATATATTTATATTTTAATTATATTAATCATTTAACAATTAAATAATTAAATAATTAATTAAATACAAATATATCAAATATATGTATTATATTTACTTTAAATATCTCAAATACATATATTGATGATATATGTCAAATACCTTTATTTGACTATATTAATGTGTATTTAATAATATCATATATTAAATACAAATACACATTAATTAGGAAATGACGGTTCGGCCCGTTCGCATGTATTTTTCGTTTAACGATTAAACGATTTATAAATAATCATCATTATTCATAAATGTTGCTCTAGTGCTCTACGAGTATGTTTCATTATTGAGACTCTCTAGATTCAGGTATATCCGTCACGAAATCCAATTTTTCGTGTCCATAATCTATCCACCCGTAGATTATGACGATCACGGATAAACTAGCTGAATCATACAGGTCGAGGTCATTGCATACGTATAATCCCTCCGTCACAGGTATCCAGATAATCCCAGAGATATAGATGTAAACGTCAAATCTCTATAGGTATTATCTCGTCGACGTATCTATTAGCAATCTCTAAATAACACTCGGAACTTACTTCCGATGTATACTGTGGCCACAGATTTAACAGACTGCTAATAATATATGGACTACCTATGCTCTGTACACAGAACTGACGGATCCTATCTTGACACACACAGGATATCCTGAGGATCGATCCACACCCAACGAACAGGCGGAGGTCTGATCTAAATAGATCGGTGACGTGACTGCCATCTAAGTGTGGAGGATGTCTCATACATCCACAGTGGTGTCTCAAGTCGAAGGACCACTATGCTACTCAACCCGAGAAGATTCTTATTGACGTTGGCGTACCATCCATTAAGAATCTTCGGTGAGCCGTTCAGTGTTTATCCACTATAAACACCTACACGTCTATACGAGTCTCCATAGACTCATGGTTCATTGGGATAAACCATCGGACCAAGTCTCGATATACGACATGTACTGGTCTCAACGGATTTGACTAACCGACCCGTGTTAGCAAATCTTGACCAGGAACTATGTTTGATAATATACATATAGCAGTGACACTTCCCAATGTCAATTACAAACTAACTTTGTAACTGTGTACTGCATTATATATTATCGGGCCTTTGTCTAATATATACATATCACTAAACCACATTTAGTTTCAATCTAATCGTAATCAGATCGAATACGTATATAAGAACAAGAGGTGCAACCATAAATAAGTAATATTATGGAATAAGGGGATGTTCGTATTCATGAATCAGACATAAATACGGCCCGGATTGGCGCTCTGAGCACCAACCCCAACATGATGTCTATGAATCTAGTTTATTATGCAAAGTGCCTAAGACACTTTTTACTTGGTAATAAAAGTGTAAGTGTAACGATCTGTTAGCCCTCAGTCATAGTAAGTAAATGGGCCCATATCTAGCTAGGCTAAGATGGATATGAACACTTCGTAACCTTTACGGAGTGGCATCGCGTTATGGTTATGTGTTTCTTTGAAACACATATCGGAAAATGTTGATTAAATTTCAAGAGTTCGACTCGAAGTAGACAAACAGAAATTGCTAAAGTATTTATAACGTCACGGTTAGACCATGATGGAAAATACTTAAGCCAATAAGGTCTCAAATACTTGAAAAAATTTAATATTTTTCAATGAAGACTCTCCCGGAACATGTCATTTTGACGGAACGGTTGTGTCAGAATGGAGAACCAAAAATTTTGTTGGACATGATATGGTTAATCGAGTCGCTCTGAGCTACCATTCCTTCAAGGGATAAGCTTAAACAGTGCAAAATTTATTTTGAATAAGGTTCCATAAAAATCTGTTAGACAGACTTCATATTAGATATAAAAGGAAAGAAACCGGTGTTTTCTCATTCCTGATAATTGGGGTATGCTAGGCATAAGTTTGGATGATACCAAACTAGAAAACCCAAATTGGATAAGTGTCTAAAATGTGGGTTATCCTAGGGAAACCAAAGTTATAGTACTTATACAACTCACTAGAGAACAATGTAATTGTTGCTCGCCATGCGGTTTTCCTAAGAAGAATACGATATGCCAGTGGTAAGTGGGAGGAAAGTGTAGGCACTGCATTTTTGCATGTCCCTATGATGAGTCTCATTTAGAGGTACTACTTTTAAGTCGCGGGAAACAGACGTCGGAGGGAAGAGTCAAGAATTGACACATTGTTGGAATTAACTCGTTTGTTTATGCTTCGGGTTTGCTTGTTGGCCTTCCATTTTAAAACACTTTAGCCCAAAAAAACCCCTGCCCAAGCCACACACCTAGCCACACACACCAAGCCCACCTCTAAAGCCAAGCCAAAGCCACACGCCCATACCAAGCCCATTCACGCCCAAGCCCACCGAAACACATCAAAATTAATAAAATGCATATTTAACACATGTGGAATTAAATAAAATCTAAAAAAATCATATACCAAATTAAAATAAATATCAAATAAAATCATGCTAATTAAAAATAAATCAAATATATTGACTTCCTAATTAAACCAAATCTTGTCTCCAATCAATCTTTTGCTTTCCTTGCATGACACTAAGAAAATATCTCACCTTTATTGCATGATCTCTTATTCATTGTCAAACAAGATTAACCTAGCCTTTGTCTATAAAAGAAAACCCAAAACCAACCTTGCCCTCTCCTAGCTAACTGACGCAACCAAAACAACAAAAAACCACTAAAGCAATACACTTTCCATCTTCTCTCTCGGATCACATATCACAAACAAAAACCTAAACAAAAACTTTTCTGTCTGAATACATGCACATGGCCCTCACCATTAACAAACACAAAATAAATCCATTAAGAAACACACTCACACATTAACAGCCATTGCCCCTCCTTACACGTACTCAACAAACCGACCTACTTCACACACTGCCAAGCATACTCATCAATTCCGACCAGTGACATGCCTCTCCCTTCATGACACATACACACACGATAAACCCTAAGCCCCTTAACAAATCACATGCACGCCAAGATCACACATGGCCCAGCCTCTCTCACGTTCAGTGCCCTCACTTCTAGACAAACCACAAACCCTCAAGCAGCACCGATAGCAACCATGTACCCAGCCACCTATAAGAAACCCTAGATGCATGATCACTTTCTCACATTCTTCACAAGCCGCATATCCCCCTGAAAATCCCCCACTGCACTGCCTAAAACCATCGCATATTACCCCATCCCTGCACGCACAAACTGCCCTCACTGCACTGCCTAAAACCACCGCACAAACACTCACTGCACTGCACACAGAAAATAGGCAGAAACTGCCCCAAACTGCTCACTGTTTCATCGAAAATAAACCCTCCAAACAGCCTCTAAATCCCCAAAACAGTGAACAAAAAAAACTGCACTTTAAACCTTCAAAAAAACACCCAAAACATTAGCCTAAATTACCAAACACAATGACCAGAAAATACAACAAAAAAGAAACAGCGAAACGGAGGGAAAACAATAGCTTGAGCAACGAAACAACGAAGAAAGACGTGGACCAGTGAACCAGAAAAGTTGCGGAGTGTTGGCCCTTCCGACGGACTTGTAACGCGCTTCCAAAAGTCGACATAAAAGGTTAGACCTGAGGGCACTTTTACATCTATTTTCATTCGTATTTTTATTGTTTATTATTTGCATGAGTATAGTTGTGGATGTGTGTTGTGGCCCTTGAATAAAATGGAAAACGTGTCGCCTCTTGTGGTATATAGGATGGAAACCCATATGTAAACTCCGTAGCCGAATCCGAATGGACGGTAGTGTGGTCTGTAATTGGGATACAACTCCACGTACCACTCGAGCAAACGACACATATTTTGATTTATTTTTTCTTGTTTGTTTATTATCCGTTATTTAATTTCTGCATGTTATTTGTTTGTGTAATGATGAGATAAAGCGCATGAGCTTAGTAAGTTGGATTAAAGGTCCTCCATTTCGAGGGGTTAAAATCCTTTACAACGATGCTTTGCCGCGCCAGATGATGTATATTTGGTTGAATGTAAGATGTGTTCAATCGGGTATACAAAGTCCGATATTGTTGTCTTTATTTTTATATGCATTATGTATTAGTTCATGGGCTTAGTAAGTTGATTATTAAAGGTCCTCCATGTCGAGGGGTTAAAATCCTTTACCACGATGCTTTGCCGCACCGGATGATGTATATTCGGTCGAATGTAAGATGTGTTCAATCGGGTATACGAAGTCCGATATTGTTGTCTTTATTTTTATATGCATTATGTTATTAGCGCATGGGCTTAGTAAGTTGGATTAAAGGTCTTCCATGTCGAGGGGTTAAAATACTTTACCACGATGCTTTGCCGCACCGGATGATGTATATTCGGTCGAATGTAAGATGTGTTCAATCGGGTATATGAAGTCTGATATTGTTGTCTTTATTTTATATGCATTGTAATGTAATGCGCATGGACTTATCAAGTTGGATTAAAGGTCCTCCATTTCGAGGGATGATTAAAAGCCTAAGGGCTACTTTTGCCACGACGTTTTGCCGCACTGTGGGACACAGGATCTGGGGCGACGCATGCTGTCTCGGGCTCGCGGCCCAGTCGGGAGTACGAGTAGTAGCCACGGGGGACTAAATCGGAGAATAATGGAGTCACCACCCGGTTGTGTGAACCGGGGGAAAATGAGATTTAAGGCCGCACTCACCCCTCGCAAGGGAAGACCTCAAACCGTTGGGTTCGGAATGGTCCCTTACTTTTGTCACTTGTAATGAAAGGATTTATGTAATAATTTAATCAAGTTTAAGTAACACTTATTTCCAAGAGTATCATGCTTCTAAATTCACATGCATACATCAACAAATTCATCACAACATGCAACATCACATGGCAATCTCATGAACATTTCTCAATCATATGATAGGGAAAAACTAAGAACAACCTAATCATGCTTGAGTACTATCTCATGAATATATTAACCAAATAACATGCTAATAGCCTAATCATGCTTGAATATCATCCCAAGAGCACATCGAATGGATAAATGCAGGAATACAAATAATATGATTGGCTACAAAATGCAAAGAGAGATCACCAAAAAGGCAGTTGTGCATGAAATATGATGAGACAGACTTAGTTCAGTTGTGTGCGCGTTCGTTTTGTAGCGTTCATAAACGCGTTCAAACGGTAAACAGAAGGTTCGCGTTCATGTAGCGTTTGATAACGCGTTCGAACGGATCCAGACCTGATGAAACAAATTGCATGCGCGTTCGAGTAGCGTTTGTAAAACCGTTCGGTCGAACGGGAAATAGAAGGTTCGCGTTCGTATGGCGTTCGATAACGCGTTCGAACGAGAACATACCTGATGCAAAAATGTGACGCAATACATACATAAGAAAGCAAATAGCGAAATACGAAGCGCGGCAAAGCATCGTGGGGGACTAAGCCCATGCGCTTATCTCAATGCATATAAAATAAAGACAATAACCTTAGACTTCATGTACCCGATTGAACACATCTTACATTCAACCGAATATACGTTAATCGGCGCGGCAAAGCATCATGGTAAAGGATTTTAACCTCTTCAATTAGAGGACCCTTCATCGCACTTACTAAGCTCATGCGCTTGATCACATCATGCATACAAGAATAAAGACAATCATATCAAACTTAGTATATCTGATTGAACATATCTTATATCCAACCGAACCCACATCAACCGGCGCGGCAAAGCATTGTGGTAAAGGATTTTAACCCCTCCAAATAGGGGACATTTAATCCGACTTACTAAGCCCATGCGCTCGATTGTATCATACATACAAAAGTAACATGCAGAATTCAAATAACGAAGAATAAATAAACTGAAGCAACATAAAACAAAAGAGTGTGCCGTTTACTCAAGTGGTACGTGGAGTTGTATCCCGAGTACAGATCATACTGCCGTCCATTCAGAATCGGCTATGAAATTTATGTCCGGGTTTCCATCCTATATACCACAAGAGGCGACACATTTCCATTTCATTCAAGCCACAACAGCATCCACAAACGACTCTCATGCGAATAGAATTCAATAAACAATCAAAAGACGAATATAAACTAATGAGAAAAGTGCCCTCAGGTCTAACCTTTTAAATCACCTCTCGGATGTACGGTACACGATCGTCGGAAGGGGTGGATGCTCCGCAAACTCTTCCGGTTCACTGGTTCACTGCTCTCGTTCGTTGTCTTACTATTTTGAGTCACCGTTCTCCCTTTTGCTGCTGTTTGGCCTCCGTTTTGCTGCTGTTTCCTCTGTATTTTCCACTCACTGTTCAGGTTACTGTTTTGGCGTTTCCACGGACTGTTTTAAGAGGATTTGGCTGCTATTTTGTGTGATTATTTTAAGGATTATAAATGCAGTTTTTATGTTACTGTTTGAGGATTTTAGGGACTGTTTTAAGAGGATTTGCTGCTGTTTTGGGGGTGATTTGGGCTACTGTTCAGGCGTGTTTTAGAAGGTGTAAGGGCTGCTGTTTTGGTGGAAAGGGGGGCTGTGTTTGGGGGTGTATCTTCGGTTATGGAGAGTGTTTAGGGGGAGGGTTGTTTTTGGTGGAAAAGAGGAGGAGGAGGAGAGGGAAATTCTAGGTTGTTTCTTGAGTATATTAGGTGTGAATGGAGAGGCTTTTTCTTTGTGAATATGTGTGAATGAGCTAGGGGAGTGCATGTCTTGGTTAGGGGGGTGTTTATATAGAGAATGACTAGGGCTTTACCTTGTCTCACAAGGAAGGGATTGATTTTGTGTTGAGCAAGGAAAGTCAAAGATTGAGGGGGGACAAATTTGGTTTAGATAGGAAGTCAATATCTTTAATTTGTTATAATTGATTTTAATGTTTATTTTAATTTGGTATGTGATTTTTAGATTTATTTTGATTTCACCATGTGTTAAATATGTGTTTTAAGTGGGCTTGGCGTGTGGGCCAAGGCTTGGGCGAATTGGGCTTGATGTGAGGCTAGCAGCAAAACCAGAATTACCGACATTGTTCGAACGCGGCACGAACGCCTGTAATCTGTTTGCCGTTCGAACGCATACACGAACGCAGCACGAACGAAAACAGTGAACCTTGTTTATTCTGAATTTCCCCTTCCGATGTCCGTTTTCCGTGACCTCCGTGACTTAAAAGGTAGTGTCTCCAAATGAGACTCATCATAGGGACTTATGTGCAAAAATGCAGTGCCTACATGCACCTCTTACTTCGTTATTTGCTTTTTGTATGTCATCTCCTTGCATAATCATACATCACATTGCATCGCGCATGGGCTTATCAAGTTGGATTAAAGGTCCTCCATTTCGAGGGATTAAAAGCCTAAGGGCTACCTTTGCCACGACGTTTTTGCGCGCCTTTTATTTCATTATTTGCTTTTTGTATTGTCTATCTTCTTTCGCATCGCACCATGGCATGTTTATTTTAACGTATAATTGCCTCTCTAGTTATCTTTTTACATTATGCACTTAATTGCCTCTCTTTAATATGTATGCTTGCATAATTATTGCTTGTTTGCACTTCCATGATTATAATTGCAATGTGTTTATGAGATTATGCGCTTGCCATTATTCTAATTCAATTTTAAGCATGCTTGTACAATCATCATTTGCTTGTATTGCCATATCCATGAATGTAATGGCTTATGAAATCGTATGCTTGCCGTATTCCGATTTACTTTTATGCAAACTTAGATATGAGCCTGTACTTATGCATGTGAAATAGAATACCCTTGGGAATGTATGTTGCTAGATTCGATTAAATTATTGCACAAATCACATCATTACAAGTGGCATAAGTAAGGGACCATTCCGAACCCAATGGTTTGAGGTTTCCCTTGCGAGGGGGTGAGTGCGGCCTTAAATCTTTGTCCCGATTCACACCGGGTGGTGACTCTATTATTCTCCAGTTTAGTCCCCCGCGGGCTACTCAGTACTCCCAACTAGGCCGCGAGCCCGGAAACAGCATGCGTCACCCAGTTTCTGTGTCCTACAGAAAGTATAAACTCGATGAAAATCAGAGTAATACTATTCCAGGCACCGATTCTTTAATGGAACACAAATAGTTCATCAAGGATGAAACTATACCAATAATTTTCGAATACACAAGAACCACGTAAGTCGGAGAGAGTCAGAAAACAACCTGGGAGGTATGGGTTTCTGATCTCACCTCGTAAAGATGTCAATCTTATTGAGGAATACGAACTGACTATATATGAGGAAGTGATACAAGGTATCGACTCCCTATTGTGGCAAAGTGCAATGAAGTCTGAAATGGATTCCATGTATACCAACCACGTTTGGATACTAGTTGGTGTACTGGAAGGCATTGTGCCTATTGGTACTATATGAGTCTTCAAGGAAGACATACATGGAAGGCAACATACCAACGTACAAAGCTAGGCTTGTAGCGAAAATGTGTCATTATCAAAATTGTGTCGATTACGACGAAACCTTTTACCCGTTTCCATGGTTAAATCCATTTGGATAATGCTTGCTAATGCTGCATATTTCATTTATGAATTATGGCAGCTGAACGTCAAAATCGCTTTCCTTAAATGGAAACCTTTTGGAGGATGTTTACAACATCCTGACGGTTTTTTCGGACCAAAACTAGCAAACAAGGTTTGCAGGTTATTCGATCCATGTATGGATTGAAGCAAGCATATCATTCTTGGAATTATCGTTTTGATGTAATCATAATGGTATATGATTTAATTCAAAACGAAATTGATTCTTGTGTATATAAGGAGGTTAGTGGAGCGCACTGACAATGATTGTCCTAAACAATGATGATATATCATTTCTTGGAAATGATATTCCCATAATACAATCGGTGAAAGCTTGGCTTTCAAGAAAATTCTCCATAGAATCTTGGGAGAAACAACCTTTATTCAAGGAATAAAGATCTAATGGGATAGATTTAAAGTTGTTAATACTCTCCGAGAACTCGTACATTGAAATACATGTACATGACCTAATGTCTCATATGCTTTGAGTATATGGAGTCACAATCGGGCCAATCCAAGTGATGGTCACTGGATTAATGTTAAGAACATCTTTAAGTATCTTAGATGAACTAAGGATGCTTTCTTATACTATGGAGAAGGAGAACTTGAAGTGACTGGGTTCACTGCTGCAAGTTTCCAAACCGATAAAAATGACTATAAGTCAACATAAGGGTACTATATAGTTTGAATAACGGAACAGTGAGCTGGAAATCTTCCAAGCAAGATACTGTTATCGAATAAACAACAAAAGTGGGTTATTGCTGCAGCTGAGGCAGCAATATGAGCCATTTGGGTCGATAATAATCCTAATCAGATTATGAGTAGTTCTGTTAGCAGCTGAGCCAGGCTTCAGCATAGGCTAAAGAATTAATGGTCTCATCAACGATCCAGATATATACTTCAAATATTCATCTGATTCATTCGGATCATACATCGTGGCGATGTGATGATCGAATAAATCGCATCAGATGATAATAATGCAAATCCGCTGACGAAAGCCTTTCTCAGCAGAAATTTGAGCGAACCGTACATAGTTCGGGTGTAGGACACTTGAGTGATTGGCTATAGGCCAAGTGAGAGATTGTTGGACAATTATGACCCATAACATCATTATTTGTACAGATCATGGTGTTGTTGTACAAATTAACTATGTGACAAAGGAAATTACCCTTTTATCATTTGTAATTAGATTACCAAGATGTATAAATGATGAAAGGTCCATATGATTAGTTCCGGATTGAGATGATATGAGACAGTATCAATCCACGAAGGTTTAATCATTAAATATCCCTAGTCAGAGTATTATCGAGATTGGACATCGATAATGCGTAAAAGACTAGTATTACACTTGTGCGCGTTGTGGGAGCATAACTGCATAGTTCTCATATATTTGGGTATAGGATACTCATGCAAGTGTAATAGGAGGTTGTGTTTACCGATGGTACGGGAACAGCTTCGCTCTGGATAGACCCATTGGAATTCCATTGGTAGTATGATTATGTGTCTATGGAAGTCTAAATCAGGGTAGGTGTATTTGGTCTTAACCTGAGACTTGCACCGCTAATACTTACGACAATCAATATATTTTGGTTTTGGTCGTCCAGGGCTTTAATAGGTTTTGTGTACGCCTCTTCTGGGTATATTGAGAATCGTAGTGTATTGGGTGTGATGTCAAGATGGAAATGTCACTCCAGTCATAGTGGAGATGATGATCACGTAGGATACGGAACTGGTGCTCTTATATACTGCAGCTATCGGGATAATATGACTAGGTCATAGTTATCCGATTATAGAGACTAGTTACCAGAGATCTGATATGTGCTTCGTACGGGGCACACACAATTCCAGCCCCAGGCCTTGCACGTGACATCCGATACTGGATCGAAATACACAATACTACGTATACTACGCCTGATATAGATCACATATTCCAGTAAGAATATTTCTGGAGAATGGGTAGGCACGGTGCTTTGCTAGAAGCCAACCATGTATTGTAAATCGGCAAAACGTGTAGTACTAGGTACGTACGTGTTCGGATAGTCCGACGACCGGTTTTACTGCCAACATATCTGGGGATCTCATGGGTCGCTTCCCGAAGATTCATCGATGACGTATGACTCACACTTTATTAATCTGGGATTAATTATAAGAGAGAGAAAATTAATCTGGGATTAATTACGGAGATATTTTATCTGGGATAAAATATTATTTAAAGAGAGAGAACGATTAATTTGGAATTAATCGATAAAATAATATATTCGATATATTATACGAAATTGGATTCGACGCGGAATTAAAATTAGATTTTAATTCGGGCGAACGAGTTTATTTAGAATTAATTCGCTAGCGACGTTAATAGTATTTTGCTAGGCAAAATTATTTAATTGAATTTGATTTAATTACGTCGCACGGAAAATTCGTTAATTTGGAATTAGCGAACCTGAGCCCGCGAGTGTTAGCGGGCGCACTCGCATTTCGAATTCAAGTGCGGCCCACAAGTCACATCAAGCGTCAAATCACTAGTCAATGATTGATGTGATGTCTAGTCACTTTGAGTGATTGACAACATGTCACTATTGATTGATGATGGTGGTTGGTTGAATTAAAAGCCATTTACCATTTATTTAATTATCGGTATTTGACTTTTGAATTAGTGTATTAGATACACAAATCCACACAACCAACACAACACTTTTTCTTCTCTCTTTCCTCTCCTACAACTCTCGGCCAAGGGCCATTTTTGCTCTCCAAAAAATCTGCAAATACCGAGAACACAAGGAGAAGCAAAGGGAATTTTGTTGCAAAATTTCCAAGGTGCTAGCACACTTCCGGAGTCTTGCGAAAGTGATAGGGAAACTCACCCGTGGGCTTGGAATGCACACCAAGCTTGGAGCTTGAAGGACCGAAAATGGAGGATAAAAATGGAGCCCAAAACCGTGAGCATCATGGAGCAAAATCTTGAAGATTTTTGTCATTCCTCGCATCGCATAACCGTTCAATGTAAGTATGATTCCGCCATTCTTCATTGTTGTATTTCACACATGTTTCTTGCTTGAATTGATCCTTGGGACTAAATAAAAACCCAACAAACAACTCATTGTCAATCACTCACTAGTGAATCCTGGGTTCTGGTCCTGGTTGTTTCTCATTGTGACAGTTTTGGCACGTTCACAATGAGGCGTACCAAAGTTAAACTTGTCAATGATAAATTTAAGATACTTGCGTAGTCCTGACTGCTTTGGCACGTTCAGGATTTCCGCTTTCGCTTGAACTTATCTAGTATCACATATACATTCAGTAAGGAAAAATTTCTATCAACTACACCCTCACTGCTTTGGCACGATCTCGTATGCAGCCATAGAACAGATATCCACAAACCATATTGACAAGACGGGCCAAGAAATATGCATCCAATACATATTATTTTTAAAACCTTATTATTTAGAGATTTTCCCCAAAGATGATACGTATTTAATTCAATCAAATTAAATAAATACAAGCATGTATAAAGTAAGAACATAATTAATCATTGAATTTAAAGACATATTCATATCATGTGTCCAGGTCCAGACCTGCTCTGATACCACTTTTGTTGGGGTTTTAGGTGGCAATTCGGGTAAATTCAGCGGAACGCGGAAAATTAAAATTTTCCTATTTCAATAATTTTTATTGAGTATTTAAAAAAAAACTAAAACTGAAATTCTTACCCAAAAATCAGATTTTTCAGTAATTACCGTTTTGCCCCAAAACTTTATATTTTTATCATTTTAGTCCTAAATTGTCAAATACAATTCTAATTGATTCCAAATCAATCCCAAAATGATTTATACATGTCTAATACATGAAAATACAATTTCCATCTTAAAGAAACTGATTTCCAAGAAATTTCCGAATGGTCCCCATATTTTCAAGAATTTGCAATTTGGTCCTTTTTGTTCAAAACATGTCAAGATCAAATCCAAAACTTCCCAACATATATACATCAAATTACATCACATATATGAAAAGCCCCAAATTTGGAATGGATTATGAACCCTAATTTTACAATTTCAACAAATTGACAAATTAACACCAAATTAACTAAATCCAACACTTTAAAGAAGAAAGTAAAGGAAAAAAAACTAAGCTACACATATTGAAGCCTAAGATCTTAGAAATAATTTTCATAAAGAAGAAAGTAAGAAAAAACTTACCAAATTTCCAAAAATCCAAGCTTTTTTTCTTTTTTCTTTCTCTTTTTCCTCTCTTTCTCTCTTTGTATTTGATTTTTAGGGTTCTTAGATTATGAAACAAAAAAGAAAAAATGGCCTTTTTTATTTTTTCCAAATGACCGAAAAAATGAAGAAAAATAATAGCCATATGTTTTCAATTTTGTTTCAATAAAAGAAAATGATTTAATAATAAATTTGTGGTGTAAAACAATTAATCAATTAATGTTTATCACAAATCAGCCTATTAAATCATGCCATTTAAAACCAATCAAAATTGGTTATTTAGTTTACTTTATTAAACTAAACTAGATATTAATTATTTAATTATTCAATATTTGAATAATTAAATAATTAAATACAAATATCTCAAATATATGTATTATATTTACATTAAATAATCAAAATACATATATTGATAATAAATGTCAAATATCACAATTCGACATGTAATAAATGGCCGGAAGATCTCAAACGCTTGTATCTTCATTTAACCGTTAAACGAGTTATAAATAATCAGTATTATTTATAAAAGTTGCCCTAGTGCCCTAGGTTCAGGCATATCCGTCACGAAATCCAATTCCGTGTCCATAATCTACCCACCCGAAAATTATGACGAACACAGATAAAATCTCTGAACCATACAGGTCGAGGTCACTGCATACGTATAATCATTCTATCATAGGTACCCGGATTATCCCAGAGATATAGATATAAACGTCAAATTGATATTCAATAATAGAATATTTACAAAAGTATTTACTGGGAAATACACAAGAAATTGGCGCTCAAAGCACCAACCATAACACTTACATGATAGAAATATACATGTAGGGCATGTGTAGTCATAATTGGAACCTGATCTTATGAATTTGGGATTACTTAGTTGACATAGAAATATAGTTAATTAGTTTACTCTGAAAATTTACACATGACCATCGAAAGAGGCTTGTGGATATCTTAGTCCTCCAAGTTAATAAGTCAATTTATTATATGTGTATAGGAAAACCAATTCATCTTCAGAATAATAGTGGGTGGATTCACAACCCTAAATATCTTCCTCTCATTGATTGCCTTTTGGAATTTTTCATAATAATATTTATTTTTTTTTACCTTTAATTTAAATCTATTTCAAACTCATATTTAACTTCAATACGATACACGTAGGTAGTTAGTCTTAATAATTAGTAACATAGGTGAGAAGTCCTCGAGTGATCGATACTTTTATACTACTTAAGCGATATGTGCGCTTGCATAACGAGTGAAAATTGCGATCATAAATCCTACCTGTTTTGAAAATTCGATTTTAGTCCTAGGTTCTGACCTTATGCGGAATTAAACACAATAAACTAAGACAAGTCCTAATTATTATTATTATGGATTACTATCAAGCACCCTTAAGTCTAACAATTATGAGACAACATAAATAAAACAAAGCAGTAAACAAAATCAACACAATAATTTTGTTAATGAAGTGGTTACTCGTGCGAGTAAAAAATCACTCCGGGTATTTAGGCTACTAGCCAAAATATACTATAATGAGAAAAGCATATAATGATGGTATAAGACCTACGGCAGCAACTCCGCCGACTCGAATACCTATGGACTGTAATAACCCGAAGAACTCCTCAAGCCTGCACCAAGCGGCCTTCTTCAGAACCTCTGAAGTCTCCAATAGGATCAACCTTGTAGCACACAATGACGGAACTCCGACAAACAATATTCCTCCTTGAGAACTCTGAAGTCTTAGGAAATTGGGTTAGGGTTGTGTATCTGTGTTGATGGTCAATCAAGAAACAATATCACCAATGCGAATAAGACAAAGCAATCAATAAAGTCTTCAAGGTGAAAATCAGAAGGTTGAAAACTTAACAAGGTTGAGGCTCAAAATAAATTTTTTACAACCTTTGTGAAAGTGGCACACTATTTTTTTATATAGGTAGGACAAAGGTAAGGGTTTCCTATTGCAAATTTATCTTAAAAACACATCCAAAACAACCTTCTTACGCATAGGCGTTTGAACGCTATACAAACGCTTAACGAACGTGTGTTGTTCTGTAAACTCGTTCAAACGTTGTATCAAACACACCATGAACATAAACTCACTGGAAGGTTTCATTCGAACGGAAAAATGAACGCACTGTGCACGAGGACCTTTTACCAAGTTTCGTTCAAACCCAAACGCGAATGTGACACGAACGTAACTCGTTCGAACGCAACTCGTTCGAACGCAAACACAAACGCATCACTAACGCATATCTGATTCCTTCATGCACAATCTTCCAAATACCAGTCTAATTGCTCTGAGATATTCAAGACACATTACAACTCAATTGAAATTATTTTGTTATTGACATTGCCAAAAAAAATATGAAACTATCAATCTCTCTCTTTGTCATTCTGTGTCAAAACACTACATAATACAAAGACTACTGTGAAAGACCGAAAAAGAAAAAAACCTACTGCCAAAACCATCAAGACAGTGACTTATTATAATATGACTCGATCTAATACCGAACCAAACCGTCTTGAAGTTGATGCCACCTCAGACACTAATATGTGTTGGGGTTTTGGGCAAAATACCGGGTTACGCAGTGGAATGCGGAAAAATCAAATTTTCTCATTTCTTTAATTTTTCTTGGGTAAGTAAAATTAAACTTATTTATTTTAATCACTCAATGCTCAAAAAAAGAATTTTTAACCCAGAAATCATAATTTTAGTAAATTACCATACAACCCCAAAACATTCCATTTTAATCATTTCAGTCCTAAGTTGTTCAAAAGAAACTTAGGTGATCAAAAGAAACTTAGGTGATTTCCATTCACAACCAAAATGATTTTTACATCAAATATACATTAAAACCTAAATCTGAAAAAAATTTCAGATTTTTCAGTAATTAAGGAAATGCCCCCAAACTTTGCATTTTGATCATTTTAGTCCTAATTTGTAAAATACATAATTAGGTGATTCCAAATCACTACCAAAATGATTTATACATGTCTTATACATTAAAATACAAATTGAAATTCATGAAATTTTTTTTTCAAAAATTACCGAGAGGTCTCTTAATTTTCCAAGATTTACAATTTGGTCTTTTTTAGTTCAAAACAAGTCAAGATCAAATCCAATCAGTCCCAAATTTAATATAAATCATATATACATAAAATTACAACATATATATGAAAAGACCCAAATTTGAAAAGGGTTATGAACCTTAATTTTACAATTTCCACAATTGACAAATTACACCAAATTAAACAAATTCAATACTTGAATTCAATCATTACCACACCAAACAAGTCTCACCACCATGAAACAACTCAAGAACAATTTTAGGTCATTTATGAGTGGCTAACCAACTCTAGAATGGGAACCAAATCATCTAATGACCAAAAGTGTGCTTATTAACCATTAATAAGAAAACTTTGTTTATATACATGTATACATCTTTCATTCATGATTCCAAACATCATATTATAAAAATAAAAGAGTAGAGAAACAACCAAACATCATATGTTAAAGTTTGGAACCCTAGAAATATTTTTCTAATTGAAAAGGAATTGAAAAAACTTACAAAAGTTTAAGTTTTCTTCAAATCTTCTTTTCTTCACCTTTTTCTCTCAACTCTCTTTTGTAATATTTTTGGAAGCTTACCACACAAAATTGCAAATGAAAATTGAAACCCTTATATATGTAGGGTTAGGAACTAAATTGGGCATTTTTGGAAATAAAAATTTGGCAATTTTTAATTAATATTAAGGAAGCCAAATTCAATTTTGCTACCTTTTCCAAAAAGTAAAATACATGTGCACCAATCATATTTTGCCATTTAAAAGCATAATGATGATAAAGATAAATGTATTTAATTATTCTAATTATTTAACAATTAAGTAATTAGATAATTACTTAATAAAAAAACTAAATACATGTATCATATTTACTTTAAATATTCCATAATACATATATTTGGAACATGTGTCAAATACTTTATTTGACCAAAATATTAATGTGTATTTAATAAAATCAAGTATTTAATCCAAATACACATTAACTTAGAAATGACCGAATTGCCCCTATACATATATCTTTTCGTTTAACCATTAAATGATTTATAAATAATCAATATTATTTATAATAGTTGTCATAGTGCTCTACGAGTATGTTTCATTAGTGAGACTCTCTAGATTCAGGCATATCCGTCAAGAAATCCAATTTCGTGTCCATAATCTACCCACCCGTAAATTATGACGACCACAGATAAACCCGCTGAATCATACAGGTCGAGGTCATCGCATACGTATAATCCATCCATCACATGTATTCCGATTATTCTAGAGATATAGATAAAAACGTCAAATCTCTATAGGTATAATCTCGTCGACGATTCTATTAGCAATCTCTTAATAACACTTAGAACTTACTTCTACAGTGTACCACGTGCCCATGGATTTTACAGATTGCTAATTCCATATTGAATACCTATGCTATGTAGACAGAACTGACAGATCCTATCTTGATACGCACATGATATCATGAGGATCAGTCCACACCCAATGAACAAGCGGAGGTCTGATCTAAATAGATCGCTGACGTGACTGTCATCAAAGTATGGAGGATACCTCATACATCCACAGTGGTATCTCAAGTCAAAAGACCTCTATGCTCACTTGACCCGAGAAGATTTCTATTGATGTTGGTGCACCATCTATTAAGAAATCTTCGGTGAGTCGTTCAATATTTATCCAATATAAATACCTACACGTCTATATGAGTCTCCCTAGACTCATGGTTCATTGGGATAAATCATCGGACCAAGTCTCGATATACGACGTGTACTAGTATCATCAGATTTTACTAACCGACCCGTGTTAGTAAATCTTGACCAATAACTTTATTTGATAATATACTTCTAGTAGTGACACTACCCAATGTCAATTACAAATTACTTTGTAACTGCGTACTACATTATATATTATCGGGTCTTTATCTAATATATACATATCACTAAATCATATTTAGTTTCAATCTAACCATAATTAGATCGAATATGTATATAAAAACAAGAAGTACTACCATAAATAAGTAATATTATGGAAAAATGAATTGTTCGTATTTATGAATCGGACATAAATACGATCCGGATTGGCACTCTCCCATTTGCGCTAGTGTCAATCCACAGTATTATATGCACATCTAAATATGTATCACATATACATGGTCCTCAAGAGCTGACCCAGCACTTAAGCGATAAGCAACAACAAATAAGCCCGCTATAACATATTGAGTTTTTCCAACAAACCCAAAACGTTTTCCTTAACTAGCATCATTCATATTTTGTATAATTTAATTTATACATAAATATGACTCAGATGCGATATCAATATTGTGCTATAGTTATTGAATTGTCCAAGTATTTAGGGATTAGGTCCAAATACTATGGAGACAATCATAAGCACAACACCAATATCAAAACTTCTAATTTATAAGGTCACTTGTAACTTCATAAGTCCATACTTCATAAGTTACAATTAATTCTACTTACACAGTAGAATCATTCGTTACACTCCCACGGCATATTTTCTGACTCTTTATGACGCATACCTTCTAACATCATAATTAGTCTCAAAACTAATCAGACCCGCGTGGTTGCAGACTATATTCTCCATGAATAAGAAACTTGTTCTTAATATCTCAAAGATAAACAAAGAAAATGTTTAAGACACATCCTTATGGTCTGTAGCGTATCAAAATAGTTCATAACAATTACGATTAAATTTATGTCTTTATTCGCACATAATATAGTATTCATTATGCCATCATCTTATGATGCATAAGATTGACTAGACATTCTAATCAATTTCTCTTTCGACAAAGGAATCATCCTTTACGAATGATGAATACTATATAAAAGAGACATACTAACTGTCAAACAGTTAGCCTTACTGTGTCCTTTATTAGATCATATATAATGCACGACTAATAGGAGTATCTACAAGTCTCTTATTTTATATCATATATAAAACTTATATCAAATATAACAAAGACTACTCCCACTGCTTTCACGGAGAAAAAGAAAACTTAGGTAAACCTTTTACCTTATTAACATCTCATTATTACATTAATAATGATAATGTCGTTAGGATATACAATACTATAAATAAATTTGTATGCTCCCACTAACCTTACTAACATATATGTATTTTCTATGCTTTGATAAAATCAGACAATCTGACTGTTATCAAAATTAGAAAACAAAGATCTCCGGAAAGCTTATCTGAGTCTACAATAGGCTCTATAAGCTAGTATATCAAACTGTGATCTTAGCAGAATACAAACTCCAAGGCCATTCTATAATGAACTGTTCTACAAAGAAATCACCATGGATCTCTTATTCGAAGAAACCATTCAGGAACGCCACTTTGCATTCTTTAACCAAAATATATAGTTTAATATCAACATTAACCAACAAATCTTTAATCATTCAATTAGTACACTAGAGACAAGTTTCCTCAGAATCTACAATAGATTGCTGAGTATAACTTTTCTCACTGTCATACTATAAAAGGTCAAACCTTTAATAAGCACACAATGCTTTTAATGCGCAAACCATTTGCACATTTTATGAACGATTCATAAAAAAAGCTCAATCAAGTTCAAAACTTGATCGCAGTAAGCTACAAACAAACTTAAATCTATGATTCAATGCTAACTTCCAAAATCGATATCAAATATCACTCTCACTACAAGTTATAAGATAATTTTATTCGATAAGAAAATAACAGAACCATTAAGTATAAAATACTTCGCAAATGATTCTGACAATCTATTAGACTTATATGGAAGTTGTCAATGGGTCTTTTCATCTTATTAATTATGTAATTCCATTTATTATTTATCACTCTCACATTTGACTTCAATAAGTTAAGTCTTTTCTACAATGGTCAACATCCAATGTTACACACCAAGTAATTAAACAGTTTTATTACTCATGATCTTAGAAAAGATATTCTATCAAATAGAATACAATATTCTATTAAATATAATAAATGATAAACTTTTACTTATACCTCTGAGGTGAAATTACTTTCAGTTATATAACTATTATACAAAAGAAAGATTCAAATCTCAAATTTTTCAAGATTCGAATTTTCTATCTATACATATCATATACGTAATTGTAGAAACTAATGGAACCTTAATTAAAAGGACGAATTAGAGTTACTGGAGCATATCCCAAAGAGTATTGAAAATAATTCGGTAACACTTAATATCAAGCGACTCATATCATATAAGATTCAATTCCTCCAACTGACCAATTCCATCACAATGGAATCTATGATTCAATGCTAACTTCCGAAATCGATATCAAATATCGCTCCCACTATAAGTTATAGGATAATTTTCTTCAATAAGAAAACAACATAACCATTAAGAATCAAATACTTTGCAAATGATTCTGACAAGCTATTGAACTTATACGGAAGTTGTCTAAGGGTATTTTCATCTTATTAATTATGTAGTTCTATTTATAGTTTATCACTATCACATTTGACTTCAATAAGTCAAATCTTTTCTACAATTGTCAACATCCGATGTTACACACCAAGTAATAAAATAATTTTATTACACGGGATCATAGAAACGATATTTTATCAAATAGAATATAATATTCTATAAAATAGAATAAATAATAAACTTTTACTTGTACCTCTGAGGCGCAAGTACTTTCAATTATATAACCATTATACAAAAGAAATATTCAAATCTCAAACTTTTCAAGATTCAAATTTTCTACCTATACATATCATATACGTAATTGTAGAGACTAATGGAACAGTAATTAAAAGAATAAATTAGTGTAACTGGAGCATAACCCCAAGAGTATTGAAAACTAATTCGGTAACACTCAATATCAAACGAATCAAATCATATAAGATTCTATTTCTTCCACTGATCAATTCCATCATGATGGAATCGTAGAAGAATAATATTGAGTAAGAGTCGTATTCATTGAATAACCTTAGAACTAATTGCCATAAATTCATATGTTTGATCATATCAAACATCTTTGACCAATTCAAAGACTCACGATGAATTTTAATGATATAGTTTTTCAAAACTTCAAATCGAATATCTTTGAACCAGTCAAAATATTCTATTTTGTTTCATCAGAAACATATTAAAAGTTTTCGAACCATTCAAGACGTTCAATATTGTTCTTTTAGAAACACGTAACTAAGTCGTGACAACTCATTAAATAAGTTACGAAGTAAAGAAAACTATCCAAGACAATTTCTAATTCATGAAACTACATACATCTAATGTATTAGTTTAATATATATGTGGTCCAATGACGATCATTGGTTAAATGAGATTTAATCACTTCCTGAATACAATAATCATTAAATAGATAAGGATTTGTGGTGTGATCTCGTATCAGACCATCATTTACCATACAGAATAAGCATCTAATGATTATGTGATAAAATCTCATAAAACACTGTTCTAAGTTATTTAGTTAATATAATATTTTTCTTAATGTTTATCTCTTCATCAATGACATTATTAGTCGTATTAAAATATAAAATAATTATTTATAAAGAACAAGTAACTATCCAATAGTCGCAAGTTCTGATATCAAATATCAAAACAATTATTAAACAATATTTTAAAATAACTAGATGGGAGATCTGGTATCCAATACCTACAGTTGTCGTATTGTGAAAATCGATATTTCCTATACACAACTATACACATCTCATTTCTTTAGCTTTATGATTTGCCTTCAACTATTCACAACAATTGCAAATAGTTGATTAGCAAACTATGTCAGACACATTACCTCTAAAGGTCACAAAAGCCAAGAAACGTCATTATCAGATAAACAAATACCTAATAGGGTTTTCTTAATGCCAGACAAGAATCTCGAGACATGAACTAATTCACATCAATTCTTACTGCAAAAGAAACTATTCTCTCTAAACTATTATATCCTAAAACGGATATCTATTTAGATTATCTATCGTGACTTAAAACTAAGTCACTAACCATCTTGATTTTTCAAGAAAATCGGAACAACAGTTCCCGATGGTCTTAACTAATCTAACAATATATAAGCCTACTCTAAATCTAGAACCTATTCTAGAAATTTGCAACCATAAGGAAAGTCAGAAAACATATACAAATAATATGCATGTAGTGGAATATAAGTTTCAATTCTATCAACACAATAGAATAAATGAAATATAAGCAGTAATTTTCATAATATTACACACTGCTTTAGTTATGGAATTTTTAACCAAGCAGTGCCTCCCACAATTTTACGTAATACCGTAATCCCCAATGGAAAACGGGAATTCAATGATTAAATTGAATTCCATAGTGAGAGGTGGACCCCATGAATATATTTCGACTCACAGCTTTGGCACGTTCTCGCCTACGTATATTCATTAGGTAGACAACTCATTGTCAATCACTCACTAGTGACTCATAGGTTCTGGTCCTGGTCGTTTCTCGTTGTGACAGCTTTGGCACGTTCACAAGGAGGCATACCAAGGTTAAACTTGTGAATGATAAATTCAAGATACTTGTGTAGTCCTAACAGCTTTGGCACGTTCAGGATTTTTGCTTTCGCTTGAATTTATCCAGTATCACATATACATCCGGTATGGATAAATTTCTACCAACTACACCCTCACTGCTTTGGTACTTTCTTGGATGCAGCCATAGAACAGATATCCAAAAATTGTATTGACAAGACGGACCAAGAAATATGCATATAATACATATTACTTTAAAACCTTATTAATTAGGGATTTTCCGCAAAGATGTTACACATTTAATTTAATCAAATTAAATAAATACAAGCATGCATAAAGTAAAGACAAAATTAATCATTGAATTTAAAGACATATTCACATCATGTGTATAGGTTCAGACCTGCTCTGGTACCATTTTTGTTGGGTTTTGGGCAAAATACCGGGTTACGCAGTGGAATGCGGAAAAATCAAATTTTCCAATCTCTTTAATTTTTCTTGGGTAATTAAATTAAACTTATTTATTTTAATCACTCAATACTCAAAAACAGAATTTTTAACCCAGAAATCATAATTTCAGTAAATTACCATACACCCCAAAACTTTCCATTTTAATCATTTTAGTCATAAGTTGTTTAAAACAAGCTTAGGTGATTTCCAATCACAACCAAAATGATTTTTACATCAAATATACATTAAAACCGAAATCTGAAAAAATTCCAGATTTTTTAGTAATTACGGAAATGCCCCTAAACTTTACATTTTGATCATTTTAGTCCTAATTTGTCAGATAGATAATTAGGTGATTCCAAATCACTACAAAAATGATTCATACATGTCTTATACATGAAAATACAAATTGCAATTCAAGAAAATAATTTTTCCCAAATTTCCGAGAGGTCCTTTAATTTTCTAGGATTTTCAATTTGGTCCTTTTTTAGTTCAAAACATGTCAAGATCAAATCAAATCTATCCGAAATTTAATAGACATCATATATACATCAAATTACAACACATATATGGAAAGCCCCCAATTTGGAAAGGGTTATGAACCCCAATTTTATAATTTCCATAAATTGACAGATTAACCAAATTAAACAAATTCAATACTTGAATTCAATCCTTACCACACCAAACAAGTCTCACTACCATGAAACAACTCAAGAACAATTCTAGGTCTTTTATGAGTGGCTAAGCAACTCTAGAATGGGAACCAAATCATCTAATGACCAAAAGTGTGCTTATTAACCATTAATAAGCAAACTTTGTTTATATACATGTATACACCATTCACTAATGCTTCCAGCCATCATATTACAAAACTAAAATAGTAGAGAAATAACCAAACATCATATGTTAAAGCTTGGAACCCTAGAAATATTTTTCTAGTTGAAAAAGAATTGAAAAAACTTACAAAAGTTTAAGTTTTCTTCAAATCTCTTTCTTTTCTGCACTTTTTTCTCTCAGCTCTATTTTGTAATATTTTTGGAAGCTTAACACACAAAATTACAAATGAAAAATGAAACCCTTATATATGTAGGGTTAGGAACGAAATTGGGAATTTTTGGAAATAAAAATTTGGCAATTTTTAATCAATATTAAAGAAGCCAAATTCAATTTTGCTACATTTTCCAAAAAGTAAAATACATGTGCACCAATCATATTTTTCCATTTAAAAGCATAATGAAGATAAAGATAAATGTATTTAATTATTTTAATTATTTAACAATTAAATAATTAGATAATTACTTAATACAAATATCTAAATACATGTATCATATTTACTTTAAATATTCTTGAAATACACAAGAAATTAGCGCTTAGAGCACCAACCCTAACATTTACATGATAGAAATATACATGTAGGGCGTGTGTAGCCATAATTGGAACCCGATCTTATGAATTTGGGATTACTTAGTTGACATAGATATATAGTTAATTAGTTTACTTTGAATATTTTCACATGACCATCGAAAGAGGCTTGTGGATATCTTAGTGCTCCAGGTTAACAAGTCAATTTATTATATGTGTATAGGAAAACCAATTCATCTTCAGAATAATAGTGGGTGGATTCACAACCCTAAATGTCTTCCTCTCATTGATTGCCTTTTGGAATTTTTCATAATAATATTTACTTTATTTACCTTTAATTTAAATCTATTTCAAACTCATATTTAACTTTAATAAGATACACGTAGGTAGTTAGTCTTAATAATTAGTAACGTATGTGAGAAGTCCTCAAGTGATCGATACTTTTATACTACTTGAGCGATATGTGCGCTTGCGTAATGTGTGAAAATCGGGATTATAAATCCTACCTGATTTGAAAATTCGATTTTAGTCATAGGTTCTGACCTTATGCGGAATTAAACACAATAAACTAAGACAAGTCCTAATTATTATTATTATGGATTACTATCTAGCACCCTTTAAGTCTAACAATTATGAGACAACACAAATAAAACAAAGTAGTAAACAAAATCAACACAATAATTTTGTTAATGAAGTGGTTACTCGTGCGAGTAAAAAATCACTCCGGGTATCTAGGCTACTAGCCAAAATCCACTGTAATGAGAAAAGCTTATAATGATGGTATAAGACCTACGACAGCAACTTTGCCGACTCGAATACCTCTAGACTGTAATAACCCGAAGAACTCCTCAAGCATGCACCAAGGGCCTTCTTTAGAACCTCTGAAGTCTCCAAGCGGATCAACCTTGTAGCACGCAATGCCGAAACTCCGACAACCAATATTCCTCCTTGAGAAATCTGAAGTCTTAGGAAATTCGGTTAGGGTTGTGTATATGTGTTGATGGTCAATCAAGAAACAATATCACCAATGCGAAGAAGACAAAGCAATCAATAAAGTCTTCAAGGAGAAAATCAAGAAGGTTGAAAACTTAACAAGGTTGAGGCTCAAAATAATTTGTTTACAACCTTTGTGAAAGTGGCTCAATATTTTTTTATATAGGTAGGACAAAGGTAAGGGTTTCCTATTGCAAATTTGGCTTAAAAACACGTCCAAAATAACCTTCTTACGCACAGGCATTCGAACGTCATACAAACGCTTAACAAACGCGTGTTGTTTTGTAAACTCGTTCGAACGTTGTATCAAACACACCACGAACGTAAACTCACTGGAAGGTTTCATTCGAACGGAAAGATGAACGCATTTTGCATGAGAACCTTTTACCAAGTTTCGTTCAAACCCAAACACGAACATGACACGAACGCAAACACGAACGCAAACACGAATACATCACTAACGCATATCTGATTCCTTCATGCACAATCTTCCAAATACCAGTCTAATTGCTCTGAGATCTTCAAGACTCATTACAACTTAATTGAAATTATTTTGTTATGGACATTGCCAAAAAATATGAAAAATATCTCTCTTTATCATTCCGTGACAAAACACTACATAATACACAGACTACTGTGAAAGACCCAAAAAGAAAAAACCTACTGCCAACCATCAAGACAATGAATTATTATAATATGACTCGATCTAATACCTAACCAAACATCTTGAAGTTGATGCCACCTCAGACACTAATATGTGTTGAGGTTTTGGGCAAAATACCGCAGTGGAATACGAAAAAATCAAATTTTCTCATTTCTTTAATTTTTCTTCGGTAATTAAATTAAAATTATTTATTTTAATCACTCAATACTCAAAAACAGAAATTTTTAACACATAAATCATTATTTCAGTAAATTATCATACAACCCCAAATCTTTCCATTTTAATAAGTTGTTCAAAACAAGCTTAGGTGATTTCCAATCACAACTAAAATGATTTTTACATCAAATATACATTAAAACCAAATCTGAAAAAATTTTCAAATTTTTCAGTAATTACGACAATGCCCCTAAACTTTGCATTTTGATCATTTTAGTCCTAATTTGTCAAATACATAATTAGGTGATTCCAAATTACTACCAAAATTATTTATACATGTCATATACATGAAAATATAAATTTCAATTCAAGAAAACAATTTTTCCCAAATTACCGAGAAGTCCCTTAATTTTCCAGGATCTGCAATTTGGTCCTTTTTAGTTCAAAACATGTCAAGATCAAATTCAATCAATCCCAAATTTAATATACATCATATATATATATAAAATTACAACACATATATGAAAAGCCCCAAATTTGGAAAGGTTTATGAACTCTAATTTTACACCAAATTAAACAAATTCAATACTTGAATTCAATCATTACCACACCAAACAAGTCTCACCACCATGAAACAACTCAAGAACAATTATAGGTCATTTATGAGTGGCTAAGAAACTTTAGAATGGGAACCAAATCATCTAATGACCAAAAGTGTGCTTATTAACATTAATAAGCAAACTTTGATTATATACATGCATACATCTTTCATTCATGCTTCCAACCATTATATTACAAAACTAAAAGAGTAGATAAACAACCAAACATCATATGTTAAATCTTGGAACCCTAGAAATATTTTTCTAGTTGAAAAGGAATTGAAAAAACTTACAAAAGTTTAAGTTTTCTTCAAATCTTCTTCTTTTCTTCACATTTTTCTCTCAACTCTCTTTTGTAATATTTTTATAAGCTTAACACACAAAATTGCATATGAAAAATGAAACCCTTATATATGTAGGGTTAGGAACGAAATTGGGCATTTTTGGAAATAAAAATTTGGTAATTTTTAATCAATATTAAATTAGCCAAATTCAATTTTGCTACCTTTTCCAAAAAGTAAAATACATGTGCACCAATCATATTTTGCCATTTAAAATCATAATGATGATAAAGATAAATGTATTTAATTATTCTAATTATTTAACAATTAAATAATTAGATAATTACTTAATACAAATATCTAAATACATGTATCATATTTACTTTAAATATTCAATAATACATATATTTGGAACATGTGTCAAATACTTTATTTGACCAAAAAATTAATGTGTATTTAATAAAATCAAGTATTTAATCCAAATACACATTAACTTGGAAATGAACGAATAGCCCCTATGCATATACCTTTTCTTTTAACCGTTAAACGATTTATAAATAATCAATATTATTTATAATAGTTGCCATAATGCTCTACGAGTATGTTTCATTAGTGAGACTCTCTAGATTCAGGCATATCCGTTACGAAATCCAATTTTGTGTCCATAATCTACCTACACGTAAATTATGACGACCACAGATAAACTCGCTGAATCATACAGGTTGAGGTCATCGCATACGTATAATCCATCCGTCACAAGTATTCGGATTATTACAGAGATATAGATAAAAATGTCAAATCTCTATAGGTATAATCCCATTGACGATTCTATTCGCAATCTCTTAATAACACTTAGAACTTATTTCTACAGTGTACCACGGGCCCATGGATTTAACATATTGTTAATTCCATATTGAATATTTATTCTCTGTACACAAAACTGACGGATCATATCTTGATACACACACGATATCATGAGGATCAGTCCACACCCAACGAACATGCGGGTGTCTGATCTAAATAGATCGGTGACGTGAATGTCATCAAAGTGTGGAGGATACCTCATACATCCACAGTGGTATCTCAAGTCAAATGACCACTATGTTCACTTGACCCGAGAAGATTCCTATTGACGTTGGTGTACCATCTATTAGGAAATCTTCGGTGATTCGTTCAGTGTTTATCCAATATAAACACCTACACATCTATATGAGTCTCCCCAGACTCATGGTTCATTGGGAAAAACCATCGGACCAAGTCTCAATATACTACGTGTACTAGTCTCAGCGGATTTTACTAACCGACCCGTGTTAGTAAATCTTGACGAGGAACTTTATTTGATAATATACTTCTAGTAGTGACACTACCCAATTTCAATTACAAATTACTTTGTAACTGCGCAATACATTATATATTATCGGGTCTTTGGCTAATATATACATATCACTAAATCATATTTTGTTTCAATCTAATCGTAACTAGATCGAATATCTATATAAAAGCAAGAAGTATTACCATAAATAAGTAATATTATAGAAAAAGTAATTGTTCGTATTCATGAATCGGACATAAATTCGATTCGGATTGGCACTCCGAGCACCAACCCTAACAATATGCTCACCTGAAATACCACAAACAATAATATACCGTGAAAAACATAGGGAATATAAAGAGCAGATTAAGACGAAATAAAAACCTCATGCATGTAAAGGTAGATATCCTACTCCCCCTTAATCTCACTCTCCTATAAAACGGAGCTAGAAACATGGATACACTAAGCTATGGAACACATGGATATACTACTCCCTCTTTTTGTCACGAAATGACAATGGGTGAATTAGAAACACATGCAAGAGAATATGCAAACTGTAACTTACTCCCCATCACTAACAGCCCTACTCAGTTAGTAAAATACTACACGGGAAGTAAAAACTCAGAAATATACAACAAGGAAAAATGGTATGCCATGATAGGAGGCACACATTGAGTTAAAGAAAAATAAAACAAAAACAACTGAAACAATATTTCAAGCAAGCACAATGATACACAATCAGAATCAGTATTCAGCTATTTATGACATAAAATAATATGCAGCACTTTAGGTCTTGCTAAATACTACACGCATGCATATGACATAAACACCAAGCATAGGAAGCGCTTGCGTGAAAAATAAGTGCACAACAAATCAAGGTTTAAGACTTTATTTTATAAGCGAGATACAACCAAAGAAATCTCATTTCTTGACATACCAAGTCCACAAAATAAATATTCAAACCTAGCACCACTAGGACTTGAAAATAAGCAACATTGATTGCACGCTATAACTCTCCCCCTAAATATGATGAGCTCATAAATGAAGACCATTTCGAGTGAAGGGTTTTTCCTTTATCTTTTGAATTTGGTCCATTGGCTCATTTGCACGTGTGACTCATTTAAACTGTTTTTTCTTTTACTTTTACAAGGGGATAACAAGGTCATCTAGTCAAAGGTCACACTATTAGATGATCTAGGTATGACAGAGATTATTTTGTAAGTCCAAAAACTTATACATGCGACCAAACCTCGATAACAAAAAATTATTTATGTGAAATGCAAGCACAAAATATATCAAGAGTTTTTATCACACATACTCATGCACATAGAGCATCAAGAAAAAAATAAAAGTTTATTATACATGCATAATCATATATCCTACATTCCAGGATCATATACAACAAGCTTTTCATGCTCTAACAAGCCACAAAATATTTCTGGTCTTTTTCATTTTATTTTATTTTTGTATTTTTTATTTTTCACAAAAAAAATAAGAGACACAACATGTCTAGTCATTATCCAGTGGTACGTGAAGTTGTATTTCCGAGTGCAGATCATACTATCGTCTATTTGGAATCGGCTATGAAATATATGTCTAAGTTTCCATCCTATATACCAAGGGATATATAACAAAAATAAACGAACACACCCATATGCAGTGAAAATAAAAACATACAATTGTGCAAAAAATATAAAACACACACATACACATGCAATAGGAAAATATGAATGCAACAACTAAGAAGAAGTACACCAAAGTGCACTCTCACCATGCCTACTAGAGTCAAGGCATTCAGAAGTTGATGGGAAGCCATCTCGCTTCCTCACTCAAACTTTCTGTAACATCTCCTTTCCGGAGTTGCTACCGGTAGGGAATGGGTCGTCCTATTTCCCCTGAGCCACTGACTTTCTGACTAGAAGTAATACTACCACTATCATTCCAAACATGAACTCATGCATAAAGACCATTTCCCAACTCAATTATTTAGAATACATATCAAAAATCTCATCAACCTTCATCCTAGCGACCTCAAACCTAGTGGCAAGTTATTGGAGTCTATTATTTTTAACAGACAGTATACCCTCATGAACAGTTTGAAGGATGTCCCAAGTATCCTTGGCTATCTCCCACATTGAGATTCTCCTAAACTCAGGGGAGTAAACAACAACATGAATGACATTAATTTCCTTGTTGTTCCTATTGCTAGCATGAAACTCTTTCTTAGTACATGTCAATTTATCTTTAGGGGAAGAGACCCCATCAACCATAACCACGAGAGGTTTCCACCTGTACTCTACTGACATCCAGACACACTCATCTAATGACTTAAAGAACGGTCTCATGCGAACCTTCCAATGAAGGTACTCAAGCCTATCAAATAATGAGGGACAATTTAAGGGTTAACTTCTCTCCATAGCTAAATGAGTCAATGATAAAGGTCAGACTTTGATACCAATTAAAAATTCGATTTTAGTCACAGGTCCTGACCCTATGTGGAATTAAACACAATAAATTAAGACAAGTCCTAATTATTATTATTATGGATTACTATCAAACACACTTAAGTCTAACAATTATGAGTCAACATAAATAAAATAAAGCAGTAAACAAAATCAACACAATAATTTTGTTAATGAAGTGAAAAACTCGTGCGGGTAAAAAACCACTTCGGGTATCTAGACTACTAGCCAAAATCCACTATAATGAGAAAAGCTTACAGTGATGGTATAAGACATATGACAACAACTCCGCCGACTCGAATACCACTAGACTATAATAACCCGAAGAACTCCACGAGCCAGCACCAAGCGGCCTTCTTCATAACATCTCAAGTCTCCAAGCGAATCAACCCTAGAGCACACAACGCCGAAACTCCGACTACCAATCTTCCTCCTTGAGAACCCTGAAGGCTTAAGAAATTGATTTAGGGTTGTGTATCTGTGTTAATGGTCAATCAAGAAACAATATCACCAATGCGAAAAAGACAAAGCAATCAATAAAGTCTTCAAGGTGAAAATCAAGAAGGTTGAAAACTTAACAAGGTTGAGGCTCAAAATAATTTGTTTACAACCTCTGTGAAAATGGCTCAATGAGAACTCTGAAGGCTTAAGAAATTGATTTAGGGTTGTATATCTGTGTTGATAGTTAATCAATAAACAAAATCACCAATGCGAAGAAGACGAAACAATCAATAAAATCTTCAATATAAAAATCAAGAAAGTTGAAAACTTAACAAGGTTGAGGCTCAGAATTATGTGTTTCCACCGTTTCAACTTAATCGACCGCTTCAAAAATTTTCACAATTCACAATAATAATCTAAATTCACAGCTCAAAATTTCCACTAAACTCAGCAAAATAAAATAAACCAAAAAGAAAAAGAAAAACCATATGATCAAAATTATTAAAAATAAAAAATAAAAAATAAAATAAAACAAAATAAAATAAAATAAAAAGGTATTCTTAGGTCAACGTAACGACCCCGTAAGAACAGCCACCACTTTCTTGGTGGAGCAACGATAGTCAGAGGCTTCTTGAAAGCCTCCGCAGTGAGAATATCCAGGTTAATCCAAGTCGAATTGAACCCAAAATATTAGTTTGGTTTGATTTGAGTTAACTCGAATCAAATGTTCAACCCTACAATTTAGGTTTTATAATAAATATGTGGTTGATAAACTTTTATATATAAAAGCGTTAGATAAAATACTTAATATTGCTCGATAAAAAAGGAAGTATGATATAATTATTTTCTAAAGTGTTTAGTAAAATTGGTGTTAAAAAGTGATTTTTTTTTTAAATGACTCTAACGACTATTCTCCAAAACTATTATTCAATTATTGTACTAAGATCGATTTCTTCAATTCATCAAATATGAAGCAATACGGTCACGTACACCGTCCATCTCTTTTGCGAAACTTTTTTTTTTTTTTTTTTAAATCATTATAATTTATATCAACTTTTTGTTATTGTCCAACAATTTAAAAATTATGTATTGACCAAAACATAATTTTATTATCTCATCATATATTAACCACTCCACCAAATATGGCCTTAATCAATTGCTTACATTTTATTTATTTATTTTAAATCAGTTGAAGTTGCATGGCCTAAAAATTACATAATTTTTAATTTTTTTTTGTATTGGATAACTGCTCTTTTAGTCCCTAACTACTTATCGAATTTAAAATATATTTTTATACATTTTCTAAAATGTCTCTATCATGCATATATTTCTATTAAAATAATACATATTATTTCTTCTTTTTTTTCTTCTTTTTTTTTTTTTACTGCCCATGTCTAATTTGTTAGGTTTTTCAGTTAAATCAAACCAAAATATTTTTTTCCCCCTTGAAAAATTAAACTCAACGGCTATAAAAGCAACAATATGAATTTGGGCTTTTGCCACCCCTCTACATTCTTCAAAAAGAAAAAAATAAATAAATAATGACATAATGACATAAATATTTTAAGAAATTTTGAAAAGGGAAATTATCATCCGTTTTTAAACTAAAATTCGAAAATATATTAAGTTTTTGAGAATTTTCATCTATCCATACCAAATTATGTAAAATAGATATTTTACATTAACTTATTAATTTTTTGGTATAAAATATATTTTTTAAAACTAGTTTTGAGTATAAAATATATGTTATTATTACTTTGAAGTATAAAATGTCTCATTTTCATAAATTCGGTAGATAAATAAAAATTTTTAAAAACCTAATTTATTTTCGAATTTTAGTTTAACTTTAAGTGGATGGCTGATAATTTTCCTTTCTAAATATACGAAGATTAATTAAATAATTATTCCAAACTATACCACTTACATTTTCTATTCATATGCTGCATTTTTAGCATTTAAATTTTTCAAAAACTATTTTTTTTATAAAAAAATAACACTATGAAAAACGACTTTTCCCACTTTATTTTTGTTTTCGTTTCGAAGTCAGATACTATCATTTAGCAAACCCCTCAATCCCCACTTTCATAATTGCTATTTTAGTGGCTATATAAAAAAGATTTAGCCCCTCTTTCTCTTATTTCTTCTATTTTTTCATATTTTTCCTCTCCATGTTTCCTCATTTGTCTTTTTCTTTTTCACCATCTCTTTCCCTCCCCGTTTTACCGTCCCTCAGCTGTTGATGGTTCACCGAAAATTCTCATCCGGTAAACAAATCGGCAATCCTCCTCTATTTTTCTTCGTTTTTACTTTTTGTGTGGTTTTTTACTTTCAGATCTGTTGATATGTGGATCCACTCTTTTGTAGTGATAAATGTCCAATATTTGTGTTGGTTTTATATTTTTTATTTTATACAGGAATAATAATCTTTTCGATGGTGTACAAAAGATTTGGTGCAGGATAAATAGTGGATCTGGTGGTGAAGACTAGAACATTGCGATGCTTCTCGAGATATTTGCACAATCTCATAAATCTATTAATTGTCATGTATTAGATTGATTATATATTGTTATAAAATTTTTATTATAATATGTGTATTATGTTGTTTCACTTTTAATTAGAGATTTATAGTCACCGACTTTACAATGAAGCTGATGTAGGGAAATCAGACCGACCTCATAATTCCTCATGTTTCTAAGTAGTTTTAGGTGTGAATATTTATCTATGATGGTTATGAGAAACACATAGTACACATATTGTTTTATATTGTTAGATTTTATCCTAAATAAATTTGGGTTTTAGGATATTCTAAATTTATATTCGAACTATTATTACCGTATAATTACATCATTATGATATTTTTATGGAGGTATAAATTTCATCTTTAAAAAAGAAAAGAAAAAAGACAATCATAAAAATATAATGGGTTGTCACATGCTCTTAATAAATTTACATTCATTAAAATCTTCCACCACATCAAGTGGAGCTGCCACTATCCTTTGTGAAAGTCAAATCAATAACATTGGGTTTCACTTCCACACACTAACATGATTGAATCTTGATACATTTTAAGTGCTCAAATCTTGATAACATAATAACAATAATATCAATAGTCTGGATCACATGTTATCACTTGATTAAGTTTTTGTGTATAATACCCGTACGCTGTGAATGGGTTTGCGTTCACGGTTATCTGAATTCGAGTAATAATAAAAATAAATATTGATATTTAATAGATGAAATTTTAAATATTCAGAACTAAAAAAGTTTGACAAAAAATGATACAAAAATATTTATGTACTCATACACATATTTTTATAAAATTAGATTTTGAATAACAATAAAATCAATCCTGTTTATTTTTAAAAAGTGTCAAAATCAATGTTGCACAAAATTATGTTGTATTATTCGACGCCCTCAAGTCAAACAAGACATACATGTAAATTTATTTTGAGCTGCTTAGACATAAAGTTTCATGGAGAGAATTTGTAATAAAGTAGGTTGAAATTGTAACCTTTTTTGAACTAATACTAACCCCACATTGAAATTTGAAAAATTTTGCCTCTTCGACTTCAAGAAAAAAATAAATGGTGAATTTTTAATTACACAGTCTAGTTACTGTGGAAGTAAGAGATAATTGGTTCAAATGTTAGTGAAGTTTTTCAATTTAAAATTTGAGTAAAGTGGGGTACAATATAAGGAAAAAATTTAGACTATTTTTTTTTTGTTTAAAAAAAGGGTACACCAAATTCACCAATTAGATTCAATGGATCCAATGTAAGTCAAAACACAAGCACCATTAAGGATCCAATGTTGGTTATGTGTCTATGCCCATTTGTTAATGCTTCTAGTCTCTACAATCACTCATATATTTTATTTATTTATATTAAAAAAAAAAAAGATGAAGAAGAACATTAATTAATAATTAACAAAGTCATACAACATAAGTAGTGAGAAGAAACCTCAATGATGATGCAATGGGTTTGGACCGGTAGGAATAAGCCGTTTTTGGACGCCATAACGAGGGTCTATCTCGGTTGAACCGGCGGCCAGTTGATGGTGGAGGTGTTGGTGGCGGCGCCGGAGAAACGTTGAGAAATCAAACTTGGTAGCCACTAATAGTACTTTCCGGTGGGTGGTAGTAGTGCTGGTGGTGAAATTATTGAAGCAAAAGGCATGAAAGAACAGCAGAAGAAAAAGAGTAGCGAGGCAAAGAATAAAACTTGGTGGTGGGAATTTCATAATGGATGTAAAGAGAGTGCATGGATTGAGGAAATTAGTTAAGAGAGAGAAAGCATGTTTAATTAAACTTGTTCCAATTTGTGGACACTACTGTGTTACACTGATGGATGGATTACACATCTACTGATTTTTATCAAGGAAAAAAAGGCAGTCATGCTTTTTAAGATTAATTTATTCTACTAATTAAACAGTTGTAGCTACATCATTTTAAAAATGGACAGCAAATCTCACAAGATTAATAAACCACCCGTTAATATATTTAGTCATTTACTCTTACCCATTTGTGAGAAATAGACCACAATAATCTATCTCTCCAAGATTATTATACACAATCTCCAAAATATTATTGTACTAAAAAAGCCACTAAAATGACATTCTACATGTTCATTTTTGAAACTAGAAGTTAGGTGTTTATTGGATAAATTTTTAGGAAAATATGTCTTTTTTTTTTATTTATAATTAGAAATCTATGGGAATTTACAATACACAGACAATTCAAATATTGAGACTCAATGTTTTAAAAAAACGCTAGGCGTTAATCGGGCGATGAGGGAGCGCCTAACGCTTAGACCTTCTAGGTGGCCTCTAAACAAATAAATTAGGCGGTTTATTATCTTAATAAAAATATTTGTAATTATGTAATGGATTATTTGAAGAAAAAAATTATATTTATGTTATCTTTCTTTATTTGATAATAATTGTATTCATGTCATCTTTCTTATCTTGTGCAATTTACAATAGCGTTATACCTTGGAACAACTCATAAATAAGTGAGCAATACATGATCAAAAGCAAATGAGTTTCTCATTGAAAAGAACTATAAGAACCAATTATTTCAACTTATCAATTCAGTAATCACACTCAAATCTCAAATTAGCCAACAAATAATTATTTTAACTGATCAATTCAGTAATTATATTTGATCAATTCTGTAATTACGTACTACAAGCCTTATTTTATCAAGTCAGTGTCTTATATTTGCGATTTTATGATAAAATAAAATAGAAACTGGATCCGGATCCGGATCAGATATCATACCAATAAAATATTTTTGACCTGCCGCCTAGAACTCGCCTCGACCCACCTATAACCCGCCTAAAACCACTTAGAACTCGCCTAAACCCATAGACCGTCTAGATGTCCGATTTTCTCCATAGCCCGATTTTTAGAACACTGTTGACCCAAAAAATGAGCCAGTATTTTAACCTAAAATGAGCCAAATCTACTTTTCTTTCTCACTACCAAACAAGAGACTCGAACACATTTGTATCAATTAATTTTAAGTGAATTTGGTACAGAGTATTACACTAACAGTATAAGCTAATTTATAAATTGTGGAACAAAAAGTAGAGTATATGCTAACATAGAAAAATAATTTTATGTTGTGAAATTATAATTTTATGAGAATATAAACTAACGTTAATATTGACGTTAATTATGTATTTAGTGTAATATTTAAACACGAATTTATAAACTCATCAAACTCTACCCCAAACTATAACTATATATTTTAAGCATTTTGTAAATTTTTCCGTATATTCCACAGCAATTGTGGCAAGCGACTTGTAACAGAAAAAAAAAATTATTAATTTTTTTTTTATATAATACAATTAAATATTAAAAAAAAAAAATTCAAAAGACCATTGGATTACAGATCATTCCAAGTTACTGGCTGACTGCTGATACAGACTATTGGATTACAATAAATATTTTTATATTAAAAAAATATCCACAGAGTTGGTGGGAATCTGAAGAAAAATTAACGAAGTTGAGAAAGAAAGTCAACGACCCACCCAAGAGTAAAAGGGAAAGAGTATTTTTTGGGATTAGGCTTGTTTTGTGTAATTTGATTACAACTAAACAAGCTCAACCCCAAGAGTAAAAGGGAAAGAGTATTTTTTTTTTTATATATTTGTTTTCATATATATATATATATAAACAATACAAGCAAAACTAAAATCCCTAGCCTCCTTCAATTCTACATTTAATTCTTGCAGAGAAAAATAAAAACAAGAATACAATACAATGAATTAATTTGCTAAGGAGTTTAGAGAAATCATTATGTAAGATTTAAGAGTCCACACTCAATGTTCTTTGATGGCGAGATATAGCACAGAAAATCAAAGGAAAAACATCTTATCCTACTTATCTTGCTCACTGTAGTGAGCGATGTTTTCAGCCCACTGTACACGCACGTAACTTGTAGAAAAGGGCTGTTGGAGTTCTAATATTTGCTGGAAAAATTCAGAATTATAGAGGACACATATGGGACTGATTTAGTTGCATTAAATCATACCTAAGATTTGCTTGAAGGTTGCGTAAACTGCACAAAAAAACTGTGGTGCAGTTTGCACACATATAGCTAGACTTGGCCGGCGGTTCGGTTTCGATTTGGAACCGAACCGAACCGGTCGGTTTTCGGTTCCACAAGTGTGGAATCAGAACCTTGAACTGAACCGGAACCGATTTTTTTTTTTTTAATTTCGAAAATAAATTACATTAATTTAATAAATAAATAAAATTATTAAATTGAAGAGCTTGAACTTAAATTTTAAAAAATTTAAGTTGCCTACGTATCCTACAGGAGTGAGAGGAATCAAAACTCACGTAGTTCCATTACAATTTTAAGATATTCCCCCTTTGTAAATTTACAATTTTGTAATTATCAATCATCATTATCAGTTGATCCTTCAGCTCCGGTTCCACTTGCACTTGTTGTTGTAGATGCATTATCGAACAAGTCTTCGAAATCATCGGGGGCATCTTCTTATTGTCTCAGATCAGCTCGAGTCCAATCATCCACATAAGCTGTTGCTTCTAGAGTGATTGGATGTAATGAAGATCGTTTAGCTTCCAATATATTGCCTCCCAAGCTGAAGGCTTGGTCAACCGCACCGGTGGAAATATGTGCTGCCAATATCTCTTTAGCAATAATTGATAAAACAAGATATATATTTTGATGTCGGTTCCACCATTCAAGCATTTGAAATTTTTACTAACTAAACTTTCAGTAGGAAACTCGAAATTTGTAGATAAATAATTATCTAATTCGGGGTTATTAGTTGTCGTATTCCTAGCTTTTTTTATTTCGTTGCAGTAACCAACAATCCCCTGCACTAAGTTTTGTTTGAATTACTAGTTCGCTACTACTAGATTCACCTAATGTTCCTAAGTTATAACTTACAATATAATTATTAAATAACTCAATTAAATCATTTCTTAATCTCACTATTATTCCTGTAATATCAATTTCATTTAATATTCCTAAATAACCATAGTAAGCTTGTAAAGCACTATTCAAACATTCTAATTTAAATCTAGGATAAAAAACAACAGCAATAAGATAAAGTAAAAGAATTTCTCTAAAATAATTCAACCATTTTACCTTCATAGCAGTAATGGCTTCGAACAAAACAAAATCATTAGGATCGTTACTTTCAACATGTTCATCCAGAGTACCAACAATATTCAAACTTTCAAGAAGAAATAAATGTGTTGTAGGATAATAAACACCGCTAAAAATTAAAGTAGCATCATTAAAAACTTTTAAAATATCTAAAATATTTTTCACAAATATCTCATTGACTAGGAAAAAATGTGATATTTTGAACATGTTGAGAAAAAAACTACATAATGCATCTTTGTTTTGTAATGCTTGACATAAAAGAAAATAAGTTGAATTTCAATGTGTTGGAACATCTCTTGAAAATTTAATCGGTTTAATACCATTTATTTTACAAAACTTGGCCCATTCTCTCCTAACTTGAGAATATGACCAAATACAATTAAGTGACGTCTTAATATGATCAATGAAATGTGATAATAATTTCAGACCATCTTGAACACATCAGTGAAGGACATGACATGTGCAACGAATGTGAAAAAACCGACCCCCAAAATTTGGTTGACATATTTCTTTTAAATCATTAATGGATGCAGTATTTGCAGATGCATGATCAAATCCAATTGTTAAAATTTTATCTACTAAACTATATTCATCAAAAATTACCTTCATCATTCTATAAATATTTTGTGCAGTATGTTGGTCATCAAAAACTCTAAATGCAATAAGTCGTTTTTGCATGGTAAATGATGCATCAATCCAATGACAAGTCACACCCATGTATGAGTGTGTTTGCCAATGGTCACTCCAAATATCAGAACATATAGAAATACGACCTTTAATCTCTTTAAATATTTCATTTAAAATAATTTTACCATCTTTGTATAATTTAAAAATATGACGTGTTGTTGTGTTTGAGTCATTCTACATGCAGCAGGATTTAAAGCATTTTGCACGTAATTAGTAAAATGAAGTTTTTCACCAAAGCTTAAAGAAAGATGTGATATACAAGTTAATTTCGCAAATTCTTCTCTATTTTTTACATCAGAATATTTAAATAAATCTACAGCACTCGTACCTCTACTAGATGATGCGTACCTGACCATTTGAGTTTGCGTCGTATCAATTCTAAGTTCAACTGCATGATGTCTTTCCAGGTGCTTGATCATATTGCCGTATCCACCAGAAAATTTATAGGAAACCCCACAATGGTTGCAAATTGCTCTTGAAGTATCATCGTCTTGGCGGTCTAAATGAAAATGAATTTTGAAAATATCCGAGGAACGAGCCTTAACTTCTATTCTCCGTGATTGTGCACCGACACTAGGGCGGCTCTATTGGGTTGGCATATTTGATATTATGTTCTCAGATGAGCTTGCCATTTTTTTTAAAGAAATAAGTAAGAAGAATAAGAAAATTGAGAATGATAATAACTAATTGAGATTGAGAATAAGATAATTGTAGAAATTGAGAGAGTTGAGAAATTGATGTGTTGAAATAACGAAAAATGAATCCTATTTATAGAGTTTTAGAATTTGTTTGATACCAAAAATGTCCCAAATATAACCGTTTTATTACCGTTATTAGGGATATATTAGGAATTTACTATTTTATTTTATTTTATTTTTTTAGCCTTAACGGCTTTTTTTTGTATCAGGGCAGGGAGCCTCCCCAACGGCTACTAGCCGTTGGGGCCCCAACCATTAGTAGCAATTGGGGAAAGTAGGGTTCCTGTTGGAACCCTACGGTTCCAACCAGAACCGTTGGAACCGTAAGGTTCCAGCGATTCCGACCGGTTTGCGTTGGGGTGGAACCCCAACCAAACCGGTCATTCACGGTTCTGATTCCAAACCGGAACGGTGGCCGGTTCTACATATAGCTATTGTTCGAGATTGTTTTCATGACTGTTTTAGTAGTGAAAACGTTGTCTAGCAGTGCCAAAATATTCCCACATAAGTTAGGATCGTTTTGGGACAGACGAGAGTTATTTCTGATGCATAGAAACCTTCTGAAATACGCTGGAATCGCTGAAGTGCAGGAGTTGTCCAATTCCTTACAATTACCGCAAATACAAGAGTTGTACAAGGGTGTGTAGTTTGGTCAAAGCATAAGGAAATATAAAGAAAATTTTTTCAAGTCCGATCCTTGGGCTTAAGTACAATTTCTGTTGCACAACGAACTTTTCCGTAAAAAGTTCACAAGATTAACTCCTACAATTGGCATCGAGAGCAGGTTGAAAAGTTTTCTAATTCCTCTTTTTAATTTTAATTATGTATGGATGCTTTTTTTTTTTTTTTATGTATATGATGCATGAAAAATAAAAATTTTACATGTCATAATGAGTAGCATAAATAAATAATTTTATGTGAAAAAATAAATTCATGCGATGAATGTTTATTTATTTTAAATGCATTGGTCGTAAATATTTCCGGCTTTTGATTTTATAAGTGTTTTTCGGAATGTAAGGCGATAAGGCCATTATATGAATAAATAAAAAATATTGTAATTTATTATGTAACTTATGGTGCGTGTTGCCAAGTAAAACACAAAAGTAGTAATTGATCAATATTTCATATATATGGATGGTGGTTGTGGGAAGCTATGATAATCACAGACGTGGTGAGTTCGACGCAGACGTATGGAGGTGATTACCACACGAAAGCAAATATTATGAAACAAGGTGCTAATGTAGTTCGTAGTGAGCACATAACTACATGAAGCATCATATCCATATATTGTGAAAGATATTATTCAAATGAGTAAATTTTCCAAAAGACAATCCCTGGAGTCAAAAGTTGAAGACCAAAGAATATTTTGGATATTTTATGTACTAATTAGATTAGTATAGAAAATCAAAAACCCAGTCAATGCATTATGAATGTTTTAAAATTCAAATTGTTTGAATAGCATGTCATATAGCATAATAGTTATGCAATCATAACATTTCATGACATTAGATGTATATTAACTTAATCTAAACATAATAATTATGAAATTTGAATAGTTTGAATTTAGATTAAAGACATGCATATAAATAAATTAAAATGTTTAATTTATATGGTTTAAAATTTGGAAATAGACAATTTATAGGAGACTGGTTATTTATTTGGTATATAGAATGGAAAACCGGACGTGAATTCCATAACTGATTCTGAATGGATAATAGTGTGGTCTGCACTCGAGATACAACTTCATATACCGAAGAAAAAATAACATTAGTCTCCTATACTTTATTTAAATAGTTTAATTGAATAATTGCCTAAATTCAATTTTGAAATCTTAAACATTATAAAAGTGAACTAAAATTTTAAGAGTTAAAATTGAATTACTACTAAAAGAAATCTTAATTAATTTAGTTAATTAAGTCATATTAGTTTAGACTAATAAATTTGTGAACGAAAAATTTACGCGTTAAAATTTGGAAAGACTAATACATCACTAGTATAGGTTATATTATGTCTTTAACCACACATAATCTAAATGAGTAGATACTAGTGTAATAGATAGAAATATTAAACTATAAAATAGTGAGTGAGAGGGATAAATGATAATATATCCAGTGATCTCCGTTGTTAGTTCTATAACGTGAGATTCAAAAGGTGCCTCGAGACGGTTTTATTTTCGTCCCCTACGGATGATGTTCTTTTTGGGTCAATATCAAGATCGAATTTTGAGAGGATATAAATTCTAGATGTATTTAGTGATTTGACATACCCTGCGGCGACACTTCATTAGTTCAAAACGACGGGTTACACTTACAAATGGATAATTAATTGTTAATCAAGATTCCTTGATCAAATCAAACGGTAATTGATTAATATAAGAATAAGAGTTATTCTCAAATATATTAATAGATTGAGATTATATCGATCTAACATGCAAATAACCGACCTACCATACAACGACACTTATTTGTAGAATGTTAGGTTATCATGGCATAGTAATTATTTTTAGGTTTCTAATTCATTTTACATGGTTCATGCATCACGTTTAATTTTATGCCAAAATATTTGTGATAATTTTAATGTGTGATGAATGAAATTTTAAATGCATGTTTGTTTTTAATTTTCAACTATGGTTTCTCCAATAATTTTCATTCTTGCTAATGAAAAATATATGAGAAAATATTACGTTAAATGGAAAAGTAACATGAACGTTATCCTGGTCTGTGAAAACCTATAGTTTATTATGATTGAGGAATGTCCTCTAGAGCTAGCTAAAAATGCTAGCCAAACTATACACGATACACACCAAAGATGGATCGCGACCAATGAGAAAGCCCGCTACTACTTGCTAGTGAGGATGTTTGAGGTTTTTGCTGCAAAGTTGAACCGATGGTTACAACATCCATGATGATAGAGTCATTGCAAGACATGTTCGGGCATACTTCAAAGCGACAACATCATGAGGCCTTGGTCTCAATGATGACCGTGAGGATGAAGGATTGGACATTTATCTGAGAGCACGTCTTGAGTATGATTACCCACTTTAACACGACCAAAAACCATAGAGGTCGTATCGACGAGTGTAGCAGTGACTATGATCATGGAAACCATTCCGAATAGTTTCTTGTAGTCTAAGAGCAACTATGTTATGAACAAATTGACCTCCACTCTTACACAACTACTAAATGAGCTCACCATTACGAGTCCAAGCTGATGGACCCTCGTAAGCCTAGTAGAGATGCAAATATTGTTGATTCTTCCAAATCTGTAAAGAAAATTGAGAAGAACAATAATGTTAAGGCTCAAGGCAAGAAGAACAAGAAGATCTCCAATAACACCAAGCCCAAAGGAAAATGTTTGCACTATAACAAGGATGGGCATTGGGAAATGAATTGTCTAAAATACCTTGCAGAGCTAGAAATGAATAAGGCCATCATAGATAAATATGGTTTACTTGTAACTGAGTCTTTATTAATGAAGGATGAAAATTTTTTATGGATGATAGATTCTAAAGACACTAATCACATTTGTTCTTCTTTACAGCTACTTGATTCATGAATAGATCTTGCTAAAGACGAATTCTCTATGAGAGTCAGGATGAGAGATGTCGTTTCAGCAAGAGCAGTGGGGTTACAAGTTTTCAATTTTTAGATAATAGTTATTTAAATCTAAATTCCTTATTTTCGCAGGAATTTGATTTATGTGTCTAGACTTTTGGATGATGGATTTTCTATTTCTTTTAATAATAATTCAATTATTGATTTGAGAAATAGATTGCCAATATATAAAGGAAACTTGAAAAATAACTTATATGTATTAAGGCCGTTAATACATAACTCACTGCTTCACACTGAAATGTTTAAGGTTGAAAAATCTAAAACTAAGTGGTAAAATATTTCTCACAACGACACATATTTGTGGCATCTTAGACTTGATCATATTACCCTTCACATGCTAAACAGATTAGTAAAGAGCATATCTTTAAGCTAGTTAAAAATCAGCACTCTACCAGTCTACTAGTCTTATCTAGAAGCTAAAATGTCCAAGAGACCTTTTAGTAGAAAAAAGGCTAAGTCCAGCTCGTATATTCGGATGTCTGAGGACCAATGAAAAAAATAAGAGATGGTTATGATTATTTCATCATATTTATTGACGATTATTCCAGATATGAGTATGTTTACCTAATGTGGCACAAGTCAGATACCTTTGAAAAGTTCAAAGAGTATCATGCTAAGGTTGAGAACCAATTAGGTAAAACCATAAAAACTCTACTATCAGATCGTGGAGGAGAATACCTAGATAATGAATTCGATGAATTCTTGGTTGAGCATTGTAGAAGCGAAACATGGTTTACCGATATGCCTATGATGCCTGCGAACATGACACTGTTGGGCTCGCAACCCTTAGAGAGTACGGATAGCTCACAGGGGAAAAACCAGAGAATGATGGAGTCGCCACCTAGTATAAGACATTGGGAATGATTTAAGGTCGCATTACACCCCTTACAAAGGTCGATCTTAAACCCGTTTGGGTTTGAAATGGTCATTTATTGATGCCAGTATAATATTTAAGTTTGAAAAGAGGTATACACATGTCTTATAATGCAACATCATACAATAATAGTTTAAAACATACAATGATGCAATCATTAATAATAAAGACAATAAGAAAGAAAAATTGATAAACATACATATCTAGAAATAATGAAATGCTAATTAAGTAGAATATTGTACTGTTGGAGTTGGTGCTTGGAGCGTATGTATGTTATGCCATGTACAAGATCTGATATCAGTTTCAGCGTTAGTGTTACTAGTTGATATCAATCTGATCTGGGTAATGATTATTGCACAACCGTCAAACATATCGAGAAATATCTAAGGATAATTTATAATATATGAGGAAGATGAGCTACAAGTTAAGGGTTATATACACTTATAACTTCCAGGGAGATTCGGATGATAGAAAGTCTACATCCGGATACATGTTTACCCTTGATGGCAGTGCGATTAGTTGGCCATGTTCAAAGCAAGGCTCAACAACTGATTTCACCACTGAGGTAAAATTTATAGCGGCTTCGGAAGCTGCTAAAGAAGCTGTTTAGATTAGAAATTTTATCATAGAATTTAGCATTGTGCCAAGTATTGCGGATCCAATCCCACTATACTGACTAAGGAGCCGATAATGCATTCTAAGTCTAAATACGTGGAAATAAAATATCGCGTGATTAAAAAGATTATTGGATGAAAAGATATAGTGGTCTTGAAGGTTCAAGGACAAGACAACATATCAGACTCACTTACTAAGGCCTTACCTCCTAAGTTATTCGATAAACATGTGGAAGAATGAGACTTTAGTACCATCCGGATTGGCACTAAGCAAGTGGGAGTTTGTTGGAGTTGGTTATTAGAGCGCAAATCCGAATAATATATTGTACATTATATTTTATTATTTACTAATAAAATAACTATATTTTCATTTCAACTCTGTTACTAGTATTGTCATTATGCATATTAGATTGATATATAAATATGTTGAGAGTGACATCGACCTTAGAATATTCATGTAGTAATATTGAACACTGGGTGGTCCGATATTGGGATAATATTACTATTATAAACTATTCTTAAAGTAAATATTACTAGTAGTTGGTTTTGGAATACGATCGAGTTCCTATAACGTAGAAGACTAGAACATATCGTATATTGGAACTGGAGTTCCCATTGTTTAACCTGATGTACCATGAGCAATGGAAGCTCGTATAGACATGTGGGTATTCGTTGGAGTGAATAGTGAATGACCCATATGTGATCCTAATAGTTGGAAGTACACAACACCGTCAATAGGAATCTCCTCGAGACGAATAGCATATGTGATCATTTGACTATAGGATAACATTGATTTTGTGTGTGATCCTCCACACTTTGATGCCATATATGTTATAGACCTTTTACGGTATGACCGCTAGATGTTTGTTAGATGTGGACTGATGTACTCATTAATCAAGTGTGTATCAAGATAGGATCTGTTGGCCCGTATGTGTACTATAAGGGGTTTAGGTATCCATGTGAGTAAATCATGATTCTTAAGACTTTGGCCAAAATCGATCACCTAGGGTGTATCTCATGTATCAGAAATATTATTCTATTTAGTTATAAAGAATCATGGACATGTAAACAATATGAGATGTGCACCTAGGAA
>SKCR01042646.1:0-75213 GCA_019454045.1 Zanthoxylum bungeanum
ATTAGGAACTGTTATAATGTAACTAGTTTGACTAGAGACATTATCTCTATATCAGTGTTTTATATCCGTTGCGGATAAAACCTTTATATTATAGAACACTAAGTGTTTTATTATATAAAGATGATACTGAGATAAATACATTAGATGTAAATAACAGTATTTATATTTTGAATATAATTAAATCTCAAACATATAAAAAGACAAATAATTAGATCAAATTGATTTGATCAATAGAGACTTATTTGTGGCATTGTTGTCTAGGACACAATTTAATTAGACTCGTATATCCACACTTTTGAAGAGTGGGTACTAGGACTGATTTGACTATTCAAATAAGGTATGTGAATCTAGTTTATTAGGTAAAGTACCTAAAATACTATATGCTAGTAATAGTGTAAGTGCCACCGATCTGTTAGCCCTATTCATGGTGAAGTTAGTGGGCCCATATCTAGCTAGGCTAGATGTGAACATGAATATTTCGTGACCTTAACGGATGTGGCATCACGTTATGGTTATGTGTTTCTTTTTGAAACACAAATCAGAAACTTTAAAGTTTCGACACGAAGTAAATAACAGATCGGCTATAGTATTATTCCGCCACGGTAAGACCGTAATGGAAAAATACTTAAGCAATAAGTTTCTTATATACTTGAAAGAGTATAGTATTCTTTCAAATGTGGACTCCTCCCGGAACACGTCAAAGTGACGGTGTGTCCGAACGTATTAACCGAATCATGTTAGACATGATAAGACTAATCATGAGTCGATCTAAGCTACTGTTTCCTTCAATAGGATATGTACTAACAGTGCAAAACTTATTTAGAATAAGGTTCCATATAAATCTGTTTGACAGATATCATATAGGACATGAACAGGGAAGAAACGAGGTTTCTCATTCCTGATAATTTGGGTATGTCAGGCATAACGTTTGGATGATACCAAACTAAGGACCCAAATTGGATAAGTGCCAATATAGGTTATCCTAAGGGAAACCATAATATAGTACTTGTAAATCTCACATGAGAACAATGTGATTGTTGCTCACCATGCAGTTTTCCTGAGAGAAATACAGACATGCAGTGGTCAGTGGGAGGATAGTGATACTCGATTAAAATCAGAGTAATACTGTTCAAGGCACAAGGTCCATAATGGAACACAAATAGTTCATCTATGATGAATCTATACCATTAATCTTCAAATACACAAGACCTCGTAGATCAGATAGAGTCAGAAAACGACCTAGTGTATGGGTTTCTGATCTAACCTCATAAAGATGTCAATCTTATGAAGTACATCCCCGACTACGTTTTGAGGAAGTGATACGAGGTATCGACTCCATATTATGGCAAAGTGCCATGAGTCCAAAATGGATTCCATGTTTAACAACTATTTTGGATACTAGTTGTTGTACCACGAGGCATTGTGCCTATGGTACATTAAACGTCTTCAAGGAACATACATGGAAGACAACATACCAACGTACAAAGCTGGGCTTTTGACGGAAAGGTATCGTTATCAACATTGTGTTAATAACGGTTCAACCTTTTACCTGTTGCCATGGTAATCCATTTTGAAGATGCTTGTTGATAACTGCATTTTCATTTATGAAATGTGTCAGTTGCAGATCAAAATCGCTTTCCTGAAAAGGAAACCTTTTGGAGGATGCTTACAACATCCTGACGATTTTGTATAACCGACAACAAGGTTTGCGGGTTATTCGATCCATGTTTGGATTGAAGCATCATAAGGTTCTTGGAACTGACGTTTTGAAATAATCATAATGGTTTATGATTTGACTCAAAACGAAATAATTCTTGTGTATATAAGGAGGTTAGTGGGAGTGCACTGACATGAATGTCCTGTAAAATAATGATAATATGTCATTTCTTGAAAATGAAATTCCCATAAAGCAATCGGTGAAAGCTTAGCTTTCATAAGAAATTCTCCGTAGAATTCTGGGGAGTAACAACCTTTATTCAAGGAATAAAGATCTACTGGGCTAGATTTGGAGTTGGTAACACTCTCTGAGAAATTGTACATTTAAAATGTACTTGTATTGGTGTCTCATACGCTTTGAGCATATGGAGTCACAATCGGGTCAATCCAAGTGATAGTCACTGGATTGAAGATTAAGAACATCTGTTAGTATCTAAGAGAACTAAAGATGTTGTCTTAAACTATGGAGATTGAGAACTTGAAGTGACTGGGATCACTGCTACAAGTTTCCAAACCGGTAAATACTGCGGTACTATAAAGTTTGAACACTGAGACAGTGAGCTGGAAATCTTCCGAGCAAGATAACTGTTGCCGAATAACAACAAATGCGGATTATTGCTGCAGCTGAGGCAGCAATAGAAGCCATTTGGATCGATAATAATCTAATTAGATTAGATATAGTTCTGTTATCAGCTGAGCTAGGCGTCAGCACAGGCTAAAGAATTAAAGGTCTCATCGACGATCCATATATATACTTCTATATCATCTGATTCGTTCGGATTATACATCGTGGCGATGTGATGATCGTGTAAATCGCGTCAGACGATAATTAAGCAAATCCGCTGACGAAAACCTTTCCTCAGCAATTTGAGCGAATTGTACATAGTTCGGGTGTTAGACACTCGACTGACTCGCTATGTGCCAAGTGGGAGATTGTTGGATAATATGACCCATAGCGTCACTATTTGTACAGATCACGGTGTTGTTGTACAAATTAACTATATGACAAGGAAATTGCAATCTCATCATTTGTGATTAAATCACTATAAATGTATAAATGAAGAGAGGTCCATATGATAAGTTCCTGGATTGAGATGATATGAGACAGTATCAGTCCACGAAGGATTAATCATTAAATATCCCTAGCCGGAGTATTATCGAGACTGGACATCGATAATGCGGAATAGGCTAGTATTGCACTTGTGCGTGTTGTGAGGGCACAACGGCATAGTTCTCATATATATAAGTATTGGATACTTATGCAAGTGCCATAGGAGGTCGTGTTTCACCGATGGTACGGGAAATAGCTTCGCTCTGGATAGACCCCTCGGAATCCCATTGGTATTATGACTATGTGTCTATGGGAGGCCGAAATCAAGGTAGGTGTGTATAGTCTTAACCTGAGACTTGCATCGCTAATACTTGCGATAATCGGTAGACTTTGGTCTTGGTGGTACAGGGCTTTAACCGGTTCTGTGTACACCATTTCTGGGTTTATCAGAGAGTCGTAGTGTATTGGGTGTGATGTCAAGACGGAAGTATCACTTCAGTTATATTGGAGATGATGTCACGCAGGATACGGTACTAGTGCTCTTAGTGTTGCGCAACCAATCGGCATATTGTGACCAGGTCATAAATATCCGATTATAGAGACTAGTTACCAGACATCCGACATGTGCTTCGGACGGGGCAGACACTTATCCAGCCCCAGCCCTAGCACGTGACTATCCGATACTGGGCCAATATACACAATACTACGGTATACTACGCTTGATACAGATCTATATATTCCTGTAAGAATATTTCTGGAGAATTGGGTAGGCATGGCGCTTTGCTAGAAGCCAACCTTGTCTTGTAAATCGGTATAAACGTAGTACGAGGTACTTACGTGTTCGGACAGTCCGACGATCGTATTTACTGCCAACATATCCGGAGATCTCATGGGTCGGTTCCTGAAGATTCACCGATGACGTATGACTCGCACTTTGATTAATCTGGGATTAATTACAAAAGAGAGAAAGAATTAATCTGGGATTAATTCGATGAGGGAGAAAATTAATCTGGGATTAATTACGGAGATATTTTATCTCGGATAAAATATCCTTAAAGAGAGAGAACGATTAATTTGGAATTAATCGGTAAAATTAATATATTCGATATATTAATCGAAATTAGATTTCGACGCGGAATTGAAATTGGATTTTAATTCGGGCGAACTAATTAATTTAGAAATAATTCGTAAGCGACGTGAATAGTGATTTCGCTAGGCGTAATCATTTAATTACGACGCGACGGAAAATTCGTTAATTTGGAATTAGCGAACCCGAGCCCGAGAGTGATTGCGAGCGCATTCGCATTTCGAATTCGAGCGCGGCACGCAAGTCACATCAAGCGTCAAATCGCTAGTCGCATCAATTGTCAAATCACTTGTCACTTTGAGTGATGTGACTTGACAACATGTCACTTTATTAAAGTGATGTGATGTGACTTAAAGTAAAAAGTAGAAATGATGGAAAGCTTTATTGCTTTTATTTTTTTGACTTTTGAATAAAAGTAATATATATATTTTATTTAATTTACTTGGTAAATGTAATAAATATATATATTAAATCTTTTCTCTCTCTCACATGCAAGATACGGTTTTCTCTTTTCCCTCCTTTTCTTCTCCTCTCTTCTCACGGCTTCAAGCCGATTTCTTCTTGATTTTTTCTGGTTTCACCGAAATTTTTGAGAAGCAAATTGAAGAAGACTTAGTGCTAGCACACCATGAGTGATACATAGGTGATAGGGAAGTGTCTTCATGAGCTTGGATTTAATTTTTGGAGCTTGAAGCTTTGATCTTCCATGGAGTCCTTCAATGGCCGAATGAACAAGAAGCAAAACAGCCCCTACCGTGCACTCCACTGCAGTTCCAGAAGCCATTGCCGAGCTTGGAGGGAGGCAAAAACGCATCTCCTTCGTTGCATCTCAAACCATTCAATGTGAGTTATGTTTCCGCCTTACTCCTTTGATGTGTTCATACTCGGTTTTTATGCATGTTTGATGATCTTTGGGACTTGATTTAACTCAACAATATGTTTAGGATTTGGATATCCGCCTACTGGATCTAGGAATTGGATGAGATCCAATTGATCTTCGAGATCTACCTAGTTAACTATCATACAATTTGTTGGCCAAAGTCAAGATTGTGTGATATTTAACGGATCCTAGCCCACTAGGAAACACGATTTCCCGAGTACTCGACAGAGGGTTAGAGGCTCGCCGAAAAATAGTGGGAGGCAAGAATTGAATTTGCAATACTCGTTCAATTACTCGCCATACGCGCTCATTCAAATTATTTCGTCATTAGATTAAATGTTAGTTGAACTAATATTTAAATTGTTGTTTTTATAAACAGTTGGACTGTATTATATTTGATTATATATAATTGGATTATATTAATCAATATATTTGAATTAATTAATTTCAGTTTACAGTTGATTTTATAATTGGATTATAGTAATCAATGTAATTGAGGTTAATTAATTTAAATTATATTTGATTATATAGTTGGACTATTATAATCATCATAATAAATAGTACCACAAATCGTTGATTAAATAGTTGGACTATTAGAATCAAGATATAAAAATGAAAGATTAGTGTTTAAGACATAATCCTGGGTGAAAATGTATTTAAACGATTTTAATTTTCAAATTGGGAATAAATTTCAGGATGGTCCTGGAAAAATAATAACTTATTTTATTTGATAAACTAACGTATTATGCCTAAGCCTGGAGTTAAGCAAATAGTAGAGCATAATCTTTGGAAGATCATGTAATGATAACTTAAGTGCTTAATCCATTATGTTTGTCATAATTATGTTCACAGCAAGTATTAAAATTGGATTTTAGATACTTAGTGTGGTAGATAAAATATATATATTGATGTTCAGAATCTATTTTGAACAGGATACTGACTTCAATTGAGATTTATCTGCGAATTGAAAACGGGACGAAAGTCGCTGTTTTAACCGTAGATATCTGAATTTAGGAACTTCCTTCGGGTTAGTACTTAAATTTAGAAACTGTTATAATGTAGCTAGTTTGACTAGAAACATTATCTCTATATCGCGTATAACCCGCTCCGGGTGTTAGACACTCGAGTGACTGGCTATAGGCCAAGTGGGAAATTGTTGGACAATTATGACCCATAGCGTCACTATTTGTACAGATCATGGTGTTGTTGTATAAATTAACTATGTGACAAAGAAGATTGTACTCTCATCATTTGTGATTAGATCACCTTAGATGTATAAATGAAGAGAGGTCCATATGATTAGTTCTTGGATTGAGAATGATATGAGACAGTATCAGTCCACGAAGGATTAATCATTAAATATCCCTAGTCGTAGTATTATCGAGACAGGACATCGATAATGCGGAATAGGCTAGTATTGCACTTGTGCGCGTTGTGAGGGCACAATGGCATAGTTCTCATATATTTAAGTATAGGATACTTATGCAAGTGCAGTAGGAGGTTGTGTTTCACCGATGGTACAGGAAACAGCTTCGCTCTGGATAGACCCCTCGGAATCCCATTGGTATTATGACTATGTGTCTATGGGAGGCCGAAATCAAGGTAGGTGTGTATAGTCTTAACCTGAGACTTACATCGCTAATACTTGCGATAATCGGTAGACTTTGGTCTTGGTGGTACAGGGCTTTAACCGATTCTGAGTACACCACTTCTGGGTTTATCAGAGAGTCGTAGTGTATTGGGTGTGATGTCAAGACGGAAGTATCACTTCAGTCATAGTGGAGATGATGTCACGCAAGATACGGTATTAGTGCTCTTAAGTGCTGGCCGGCCATCGGGATATTATGACAAGGTCATGTATATCCGATTATAGAGACTAGTTACCAGACATCCGACATGTGCTTCGGACGAGGCAGACACTTATCCAGCCCCAGCCCTAGCACGTGACTATCCGATACTGGGCCGATATACACAATACTACGGTATACTATGCTTGATACAGATCTATATATTCCTGTAAGAATATTTCTGGAGAATTGGGTAGGCATGGCGCTTTGCTAGAAGCCAACCTTGTCTTGTAAATCGGTATAAACGTAGTACGAGGTACTTACGTGTTCGGATAGTCCGACGACCGTATTTACTGCCAACATATCCGGAGATCTCATGGGTCACTTCCCGAAGATTCACCGATGACGTATAACTCGCACTTAATTAATCTGGGATTAATTAGAAGAGAGAGAAAATTAATCTGGGATTAATCACAGAGATATTTTATCTGGGATAAAATATTAATTAAGAGAGAGAACGATTAATTTGGAATTAATCGATAAAATAATATATTTGATATATTATTAGAAATTTGATTTCGACGAGGAATTGAAATTAGATTTTAATTCGGGCGAACGAATAAATTTAGAATTAATTCGTTAGCGATGTGAATAGTGATTTCGCTAGGCGTAATCATTTAATTACGACGTAACGGAAAATTCGTTAATTTGGAATTAGCGAACCCGAGCCCGGGATTGTTTGCAGCGCATTCGCATTTCGAATTCGAGTGCAGCACGCAAGTCAAATCAAGCGTCAAATCGCAAATCACATCAAACGTCAAATCACATGTCACTTTGAGTGATGTGACATTTGAGTGATTGATGTGAGTTGATTTGTGTTGATTGACAAGCATTTAATGCTTTGCTTTTGGAAAAAGATTTTGGTATATATGTTTTATTTATTTTTGGAAAATAAATCAATAAAACCTATTACGTTTTCTTTTCCCTCCTCTCTCTCATCTGTACACGTTTTTTGCTCATCTTGGAGCCAAAACTTCTTCATCTTCTCTCTCGGTCTTGACCGATTCTTCTCCTCAATTTTTCTGGTTTGACCGATCAATAAAGGAGAAAGCAATGATCTTGTTGCAAGATCTATGTGCTCGCACACTCATGGAGGAATACAAAGGTGTTAGGGAAGTGATTTCGTGAGCAAGGAATCACCTTGTGAAGCTTGGAGCTTGGAGCATCAATAGAGGACCACCCAAAGCCGAAAATGGAGCTGCAGTTCACTGCCATTGCCGAGCTTGGAGGGAGGCAGAAACATGAAGTGCGAATTTGGTCCATCTTTGTTGCGTCTCTACCGATCAATGTGAGTTATTCCGCACCTCATTTGATATGTATTCAACTCGTTTATGCATGATTTATGTTCCTTGGGACTTGATTGAAACTCCACAGCCGTGACCTATAGAATTAGAAGAAGATATTGATTTGTTCGACACCACAAAGTCTTCCGTGCTATGACTCGTAACCAACGGAAAGTAGTGTGGGCTACACTCACAAAATAAATCCCTAAACGATTTAGAGATTTTAATCACACTTAATATTTAATTTTTCTTCTTCTTGTTCTTCAATGGAGTTTCTCAACTTTTGAGAGAATGGATAAGAAGAATAAGATGGCTATGGTTCCAAGAATGAGAGTGAGACAAAAGAAAAATCATATTTTTCTTTTTATACTTAGGGTTTTAATTTTACAAAATAAAACAAACCCTAAGCTTTCCTACCTAGCAAGTTTCGGCTAAGGGGTGGAATTTTAATTCAATTTTGTAACATCTAATATTTAATTACCATAATAAAGAGATGTTACAAAAATTAAATATGTAATTACCTTTCAAAAAATGTAACATCCAAATAAGAGATTTAATTGTCAAAACAAATAAAACTCTTCTGTTTTCTTTCATGAAGAATTCGGCCACACATGTAAAAGAAATAAAATTTTGTAACACTAATATTTACTTTCCATAATAGAAAAGATGTTACAAAATAAAATGGTTAAATGCCATTTAACAATTTGTAACTTCCAAATTAAATCCAAGGGTTTCCAAAACCCGAAATTTGGAAATTACAAACTTAACCTTTCACTTAATTATATCTAAGATAATTAAATAACATGTGTTCAAATATCTTATATTTAATAAAACTATATATTAACATTTAATATATATTTTTAAGTGTGACAATTTATATTATTAATCATATTAATAATATTTATACCTTTGTGAGTATATAATTGGACTATCCAATTATACTAAATCCGCTATAGTATATCGAGCTAGCACAGGGACCAAATGGACCTACGGTTCCGAGCTCCAATAATCTTGAAATTTTAATTAAGCTCTTAATTAAATATTTTGAATTATTAACTCCGGGTTATTCCACTAAAAACCCAAAGTTGCACTCTCGTTGCCGCAGATGATATATTAAGCCGAACCAAGTCGGTGTCCATCGATTTAGTCATTACATACGAATTGACCATTCATGAGTATCTCGTAATTAGAGTCGGGTCATAATGTCCGTTATACCCCTCTAATTATTTTTACCTTAAGTACCATTGATTCTCTAATGAACGATTTATTCATAACTGTTATGAATTTTAATCTTTCTATTCGTAAAAGAAAGATTTGAGCACTCAAATCGTTCAAGCACTGAATCAACCCTTAAGAAAGATACTCATCTACTTCTCGTAAGAAGAAGTGAACTCCATGTCTATGTAAAACGTTCCCAGCTACACAACAGACCATGCCCCCAAAGTACGTAGCTATTGGTCGAGACTGCAACACCAACCTCACCTTTGTAAATCAAAGGACATAGCCTGCCATTCAGGAGTTCGTAGTAGACTTAGGATTAAGATCAATCCATATATGACCATCTAGTAGATCGAAATGACTTTCTTTGTTTAACCGATATTAAAAGAATGTCATCCCCATCTGGGTCCAGTCCTATATGATCACATCATACAAGGTGCCTCCATTCTCATGTTTCTACGTGGACGATCTCGGATTAAGGTCGCCATACAAATATAGAATGGACCGCAGCTATAGATAAACCATAAACAAAGTACCCGCTTTGTTTGCTCTCTATGGACTATTTAAGATTACAAACTTCATACTTAAATCCTCTTGTGTATGACACTCATACACTAAGTCTGAAGACACATAAGTAATCTAGGGTATTCAAGATGATATATAATATGCGAAAATTAAACAAACACTTTGATAAATGAATAATGCATCATTTTAATTCAAAACACATAAAACTGTTTACATCACATGTAGCTCTAGGGCATACATCCCAACAATCTCCCACTTGAACTAGAGCAAATGGGACATGTCACGTAATCATATACCATCTAGGTGACCTTCAAACACTTTAGTAGACAAGGTCTTTGTAAACGGATCTACTATGTTCCTATGAATTTTCTCTCTATATATTTTTCCCTATTGTGGCTTATTGGTTCTTAGGAGTTTGCCACCGCACCACTATTATCGCAATAGAGTGTGAGTGGTCTATCCATATCTGGAACAACTTCCAGATCTCCCAAGAATTTACGGAGCCAGACTGCTTCCTTAGCTGCTTCACAAGCTGCTACATATTCAGCCTCCATAGTGGAGTCAGCAATGCAAGATTGTTTTATACTCCGCCATACTATAGCCCCACCACCTAGGGTGAACACTGATCCAGATGTTGATTTCCTAGAATCGACATCTGTCTGAAAATCAGAGTCTGTATATCCCCTTAGGATCATATCCTCACCGGAATACACAAGCATATAATCTATCGTTCTCTTAAGATACTTGAGAATCTGTTTCACAGACACCAAATGATCCAATCCTGGGTTTGACTGAAACCTACTGACTGCTCTCATTGCAAAACATATGTCCGGTCATAGCATACATGAGACTACCAAATGTTGAGGCGTATGGGATATGCCTCATTTCCTCAACATTTTGAGGTGTCTTAGGAGACTATTCCTTTGACAAATGAATTCCATGCCGATAAGTCAAATTGCCTTTCTTGGAATTCCGCATCCCAAATCGCACAAGGATCTTATCGATATAAGATGCCTGAGACATAACTAACAGTCGTTTCTTGCGTTCCCGAAGTATCTGAATCCCAAGAACATAACTGGCCTCTCCCAAATCTTTAATTTGGAATTGGTTAGCTAGCCAGGTTTTCACGTCTGATAATATCTTTACATCATTCCCAATGAGTAAAATATCATCGACGTATAAAAAAAAGAAAAACCACATTCTCGTCAATGACGCGCTTGTATACACAAGGCTCATCAACATTCTGCTCAAAATCATAAGACTTGATCGTGGTATCAAATCTTATATTCCAATATCGAGATGCCTGCTTGAGTCCATAAATGGACCTTTGCAGCTTGCAAACTTTTTGCTCTTGACCTTGGGCGATGAACCCCTCTGGTTGTATCATATCGATACTCTCATCAAGATTTCCATTCAAGAATGCAGTCTTGACATCCATTTGCCAAATTTCATAGTCATATTATGTGGCAATGGATAGAAGAGTGTGGATGGATTTAAGCAGGGCTACTGGCGAGAAAGTTTCCTCATAGTCAACTCCATCTTTCTGGGTATAACTCTTGGCCACTAGTCTAGCCTTGAAGGTCTGTACTTTCCCATCTAATCCTCTCTTCCTCTTGTAGATCCACTTGCAACCTATTGGTTTTACACCACCGGGTTGGACTACAAGTTCCCAGACTGAGTTGGAGTACATGGACTCCATCTTTAGGTTCATGGCTTTGAGCCATTCCTCTTTGTCAAAATTATCTATTGCACTACTATAGGTCAATGGATCATCTATGCCATCATTGGATGTGACAACTTTTTCCTCTCCAACCCCAAGGTAGCGATCAGGTTGTCGTATAACCCTCATACTACGTCTAGGCGGTAGATAATTCTGACGAGCTTGCATCTGACTCTCAGATGTCGAATGTGCTATGTATTTGTCAACTTTCGTTGACGATGGCGTGCTGGTCGAACCAGTAAGTAACTCATCGAATAACATCTTACTTCGAGGCTTGAACTCCCTCATATAGTCATCCTCTAGAAACGTAGCATTTTTCGATACAAATACTTTGTTATCATCAGGACTGTAGAAGAATCCACCCCTAGTCTCTTTAGGATAGTCTAGAATAGGCACACCTGAGAACGTGGCTCCAAATTTGTGGTCTTATTCTTCAGCACATGTGCTGGACACCCCCATATGCTGAAATGTCGTAAACTAGTTTTACGACCATTCCACAACTCTAAGGGAGTCTTAGGAACAAACTTAGATGGAAATACAATAAGGATATGCATTGTGGTTTGCAGTGCATATCCCCAGAATGAACTAGGTAATGAGCTATAACTAAACATAGATCTCATCATGTCTAGTAGGGTCCGATTTCTCCTCTCTACAACACCATTTTACTGTGGTGTTCCAGGCGCTGTGAGCTGGGATACTATCCCATGCTCAACTAAGAATTCCTTGAAATCTATATCAAGGTATTCTCTTCCACGATCCGATTGTAGAGTTTTGATTGTCTTACCTAATTGGTTCTCAACCTCAACACGATACTGTTTGAACTTTTCAAAGGTATCTGATTTGTGATGCATTAGGTAAACATACCCATATCTAGAATAATCATCAATAAATGTGACGAAGTATTCATAACCTCCTCGGGCTTTTACATTCATCGGTCCGCGAACGTCCAAATGTATTAGCTCAAGTGGTTGACTGGCACTTATACATTTTCTAGTAAAATGTCTCTTGGTCATTTTTCCTTCTAAACAGGATTCGCATACTGGTAAAGTCCCGAGCTTTAATTGGTTTAAGGCTCCGTTCTTTTTCAATCTGTCTATCCGGTCAAGGTTGATATGACTAGTCTAAGACGCCATAGATATGTGTCATCATGAGAAATCTTTTGCTATTTAGTTTTAGGTTTCTCAACCTAAAATATTTCAGTATTGAGCAGTGGCTTATGTGTTAACAGTCTTAACACATACAAGTTATCTCCTAGTTTCCTTAGCATATAGGCAATCCATTTATGAAATAATAACTATTATTATTAGATAAAATGATAACCATCATGCAATAGTTTTGTAACAAAAATCAAATTTCCATGACAAAACAAGAACAAACACCATTTTGTTTAAATTCAAATAACTTTTATTTGAAAAATTGAAAACTGATAACTCCCACTACTTTACTGAAACAGCATCCCATGTCCTGACTCTTATAGTAAAGTTACCTTCAGCAAGGTTTTTACGTACATCAAGTGGATATACCTTCAGCCTTCCCAGTGTTATTCTTCTTTTGAAGATTTGACAACATTTGTCTTAGCACTGGGCTTACGAGGATCCAGTAGCTTGGACTTGTAATGGGTGAGCTCATTAAGCAGTTGGGTCAAAGTAAATATCAACTTGTTTATAACATAGTTGCTCTTAAATTGCAGTAAATTCTTCGGAAGAGTTTCCATAATCATGGTCACCTGGCTACGCTCGTCAGTACGAGGTCCATGGGTTTCAGCAGTGTTGAGATAGGTCATCATCTTCAAGACATGCTCTTAGAATGATGTCTCATCCTTCATCCTATCAGTCATTGCTGAGACCATGGCCTCAAGGCGTTGACGTTCTGAAGGCTGCCCAAACATGCCTTGCAATGACTCCATCATCTCAGATGTTAGAGCCATCGGTTCATGCTTTGCAGCACGAACCTCAGACATCTCTGCTAGCAAGTAGCAGCGGGCTTTCTCATTTGCTGCGACCCATTTTTCGTAGGTATCGCACACAGCTTGGCCAGTATTTCTGGCCGGCTCGGGAGGACTCTCCTCCGTCAGGAAAAATTTTAGGTCTTCACAGACCAGGATAGCGTTCATGTTACTTTTCCACTTAACATAGTTTTCTCAGTTAGTTTGTCGTTTGAGAGTATGGAAATAATTGGAGAAACCATGGCTGAAAATAAAATATAAAATGCATTTAACATTCATTCTGTTGGTTTCTATAAAGGTCCCAATATCATAAACAAGCATGAAATATATGCGAATACAAATCAACGAAGTTGCGGAATACTCACATCGATCGGTTGAGCGACGCTTTAACGAACAAAAAACATTTTCTACACACTGTGAACTGCGGCAATGGACTGCTCCAAGCTCATTATTTTGGCGTCAATGGTGGTCCTTCGTCAAGCTTCAAGCTTCGTCGAATGGTTCCCGGCTCATGGGTGGACTTCCCTATCACCTTCGCATGATCTCGGAGTGTGCTAGCACTCTTGATTTTGCAATAAAATCGCACTTGCTTCCCATTTCTTCCTCCATTTACACGGTAAAACAGAACCAGTAAAAGAAAGAGAAGAAATGGCGTGAGGAGAGAAAAATGGTGGAGAGAGAGAGATAAATGTGTTAATTAAATTTTGGTATTTGATTTCTAAAACATATACCAAACTTTTGGCTTTTAAAAAGTCAAACTTTTAAAGCTTTTAACCACTACATCAATCAATCAATCAATCACATCAATCAAGTTCTCAAGTCACATCACTCAAAGTGACAAGTGATTTGACGCTTCATGCGACTAATGATTTGACGCTTGATTTGGCTTGTGTGTCGCACTCGAATTCAAAATGCGAATGCGCTCACAAACAATCCCGGGCTCGGGTTCGCTAATTCCAAATTAAACGATTACGCCTAGTGAAATCACTATTCACGTCGCTAACGAATTAATTCTAAATTAATTTGTTCGCCCGAATTAAAATCTAATTTTAATTCCGCGTCGAAATCCAATTTCGTTTAATATATCAAATATATTAATTAATCGATTAATTCCAAATTAATCGTTATCTCTCTTTTAATGATATTTTATCCCAGATAAAATATCTCCGCAATTAATCCCAGATTAATTTTCTCTCTCTTCTAATTAATCCCAGATTAATTTAGAGTGCGAGTCATACGTCATCGGTGAATCTTTGGGAAGCGACCCATGAGATCCCCGGATATGTTGGCATTAAATTCGATCGTCGGCCTATCCGAACACGTGAGTACCAAGTACTACGTTTAACGATTTACAAGACAAGGTTGGCTTCTAGCAAAGCGCCATGCCTACCCAATTCTCTAGAAATATCCTTACAGGAATAAAGGATCTATATCAGGCGTATTATACGTAGTATTGCGTATTTCTGTCCAGTATCAGATGATCACGTGCTAGGCCTGGGGCTGGAATTGTGTTTGTCCCATATGAAGCACATGTCGGATGTCTGGTAACTAGTCTCTATAATCGGATAAACATGACCTTGTCATTTTATCCCAACGACTGCAGTACTTAAAAGTACTAGTACCGTATCCTATGTGATCATCATCTCCATATGACTGGAGTGACACTTCCGTCTTGACATCACACCCAACACACTACGATTCTCAATATACCCAGCATTGGCGTACACAGAACCTGTTAAAGCCCTGGACGATGGCAACCAAAGTATATTGATTGTCGCAAGTATTAGCGGTGCAAGTCTCAGGTTAAGACCAAATAGACCTACCCTGATGTCGGACTTCTATAGACACATAATCATACTACCAATGGAATTTCGAGGGGGTCTATCCAGAGCGAAGCTGTTTCCCGTACCATCGGTAAAACACAACCTCCTATTACACTTGCATGAGTATCCTATACCCTAATATATGAGAATTATGACGTTGTGCCCTCACAACGTGCACAATTGTAATTCTAGTCTTTTACGCATTTATCGATGTCCAATCTCGACAATGCTCTGACTAGGGATATTTAATGATTTATCCTTCATGGACTGATATTGTCTCATATCATTCTCAGTCCAGGAACAAATCATAGGGACCTCCTATCATTTATATATCTAGGTGATCTAATCACAAATGGTAAGAGTGCAATCTCCTTTGTCACATAGTTAATTTGTACAACACCATAGCTAGTCACTTGGCCTATAGCTAGTCACTCGAGTGTCTGACACTCGAACTATGTATGGTTGGCTCAAACTGCTGAGAAAATGCTTTCTTCAGTGGATTTGCATGACTATCGTCTGATGTGATTTATTCGATCATCACATCACCACGATGTATGATCCAAACGAATCATATGAATAGTCGAAGTATTTATCTGGATCGTTGATGAGACCATTAATTCTTTAGCATGTGCTGACGCCTAGCTCAGCTGCTAACATAATTATATCTAATCTAATTAGATTTGTTATCGACCCAAATGGCTTTTATTGCTGCCTCAGCTGCAGCAATAACTCGTATTTGTTGTTTATACGGTAACAGTATCTTGCTTGGAAGATTTCCAGCTCACTGTCCCGTTATTCAAACTGTATAGTACCGTTTGCGACTTATAGTCATTTTTATCGGTTAGGAAACTTGCTACAATGATCCCAGTCACTTCAAGTTCTCATTCTCCATAGACTAAGACAACATCCTTAGTTCTCTAAGAAACTAACGGATGTTCTTACTTCAATCCAGTGACTATCACTCGGATTGGCCTGTTTGTGAATCCATAAGCTCAAAGCGTATGAGACACCAGGTCGCGTATATTTTTCAATGTACGATTTCTCGGAGGGTTTTATCGAAAGCCAAGCTTTCACCGATTGTTATTATGGGAATATTATTTCCAAGAAATGACATATTATCATTATTTATATAGGACAGCCACTGTCAGTGCGCTCCCACTAACCCTCTTTTATACACAAGAATCTTTTCGTTTTGAATTAAATCATACTCCATTATGATTACATCAAAACGATAATTCCAAGAACCTATGCTTACTTCAATCTAAACATGGATCGAACAACCTGCAAACCTTGTTTGCTAGTTATGTACGACAAAATCGTCAGGATGTTGTGAACATCCTCCAAAAGGTTTCCTTTTCAGGAAATCGATTTTCTCGTTCAGCTGTCATATTTCATCTATGAAACATGCAGCATTAGCAAGCATTATCCAAATGGATTTACTGTGGCAACATGTAACAGGTTGAATCGAAATCAATATAATGTTGATAACGATACATTTCCACTAAAAGCTAGCTTTACACGTTGGTATGTTTCCATCCATGTATGTCTTCCTTGAAGACTTATATAGTACCAATAGGCACAATGCATTGCGGTACATCAACTAATATCAAAACATAGTTGATATACATGGAATCCATTTCGGATATCATGGCACTTTGCCATAATAGGTAGTCGATACCTTGTATCACTTCCTCATACATAGTTAGTTGGTATACCTCAATTAGATAAAAATCTTTACGAGGTGAGATCAGAAACCCATACCCCAAGTTATTTTCTGACTCTCTCCAACTTACGCGGTTCTTGTGTATTCGAAGATTACTGGTTTAGTTTCATCCTTGATGAACTATTTGTGTTCCATTAAGGATCAGTGCCTGGAACAGTAGCACTCTGATTTTCATCGAGTTTTACTATCCTCCCACTTACCACTGCATATCGGTATTCCTCTTAGGAAAACCGCATGGTGAGCAACAATCTAATTATTCTCAAGTGAGTTGTATAAGTACAATACTTTGGTATCCCTAGGATTACCGACAATTGGCACTTATCCAATTTGGGCTTTAGTTTGGCATCATCCAAACGTATGCCTAGCATTCCCAAATTTTCAGGAATGAGAAACCCGGTTTCTTTCCTGTTCATATCTAATATGATATCTGTCAAACAGATTTTTATGGAACCTTATTCAAAATAAGTTCTTGCATTGTTTAAAGCTTATCCGTTGAAGGAAATAGTAGCTCAGAGCGACTCATGATTAACTTTATCATGTCCAATAAAATTTGGTTACTCAGTTCGGACACACCGTCAGATGACGTGTTTCGGGAGGAGTCCTCATCTGAAAGAATACTATACTCTTTCAAGTATATTAGAAACTTATTGCTTAAGTATTTTCCATTATGGTATAACCGTGAAGGTTTAATACTTTAGCCGATCTGTTTGTATATTTTGTGTCGAAACTCTAAAAGTTTACGATTTGTGTTATTCAAAAGAAACACATAACCACAACGCGATGACACATCCGTAAAGGTCACGAAATATTCATATCCACTTCTAGCCTAGCTAGACATGGGCCCACTTGCTTCACTATGAACTAGGGCTAACAGATCGGTGGCATTTACACTTTTACCAATTAAATGTGTTTTAGGCACATTGCCCAATAAACTAGATTCGTAGACTTTATTTGATTGGAATCAAATTAGTCCGAGTACCTACTCTTCGAAAGTGTGGATATACGAGTCTTGTTTGATTGTGTCCCATACAACAATGCCACAACTAGTTTCATCTGATCAAATCAGTTTGAGCCGTTTGTTTGTCATGTTATATGTTTGAGATATATTTATATTCAAAATATAAATGCTGTTATTCACATCTAATGTGTTTATCTCAATATCATTTTTATATAATGAAACACTTTAGTGTTCTAGAGATATAAAGGTTCACTCGCAGGGGGTTTAAACACTGATATAAAGATAATGTTTCTAGTCAAACTAGTTACATTATAATAGTTTCCAAATATAGGTACACACCCGAGGGTAGTTCCTATATTTGGGTATCTACGGTTAAAACAACGACTTTCGTCCTGTTTCCAGTTCACAGATAATCTCAATTGATGTCATTATCCTGCTCATAGCAGATTTGAACATCAATATATGTTTATATCACACTCAGTATTTAAAATCTAATTTCAATACTAGTCATGAACATATTTATGACAAACATATTTGAAGTCAGAGCCTTGCTCATTCTTCAATTCCTTCATGTCTACTTTGTCCAAACGGTAGTCACGCTTCCGCTATCCCGTTTGCCACATTTAGGCAGACATTTTGGATATGTCCTTTATCTTCCAAGAAGATTATAATGATTTTGCCTTTGCCCTTTTTCACATTCCAGTAGCCTTTGGCCAAGCCTCGGGTTTCTAGAATATCGAAGTAAGGTGTGCCTTGCGCTACTTGCCTTATTGCAAACTTTGACTTTATCTCATTGAGAATAGTCATTAACTCTCCAAGAGTTATTTATTGCAATTTAGTACTTCTAAAATCTAAAGATAGATTTATGAAGATCCTTCAATTTCATTATCATACTTTAAGGATCTAATCCTTAGTTCTGATTCAGAAATTAAGGAGTCTACTGCGACAAGCTTAATGGATTAAGCACTAAAGTTATCATCACATAAATCTTCCAAAGATTATGCTCTACTATTTGCTTAATTCCGGGCTTAGGCCTAATATGTTATTTGATCAAATAAAGTAACTTATTATTTTCCAGGACCATCCTGAAATTATTCCCAATTTAGAAAATTAAGCCATTTAAATATATTTTCCCCAGGATTATGTTTTAAATGTCTTTCAATTTTATCTTGATTCTAATAGTCCAACTATTTAATCAACGATTTCGGTACTATTTATTATAATGATTACAATAGTCCAACTATTTAATCAACTATATTTAATAGATAAAATCAATTATATTGATTACTATAATCCAATTATAAAATCAACTATAAATGAATAGTTTGAATATAGTCCAACTATTTATTAAAACAACATTTAAATATTAGTCCAACTAACATTTAATTATCGACGAATGATATTGTGATTGAGCACGTATGGCAAGTAATTAAACGAATATTGCAAATTCAATTCTTGCCTCCCACTATTTTTCGGCTAGCCTCTAACCCTCTGTCGAGTACTCGGGAAACCGTGTTTCCTAGTGGGCTAGGATCCCGTTAAATATCACACAATCTTGACTTTGGCCAACAAATTGTATGATAATTAACTAGGTAGATCTCTAAGATCGATTGGATCCAATCCAATTCCTAGATCCGGTAGGGGACATCCAAGTCCGAAAACATATCTTATATATGCCAATACATCCAATGTATTACCTAACCTTTTTCCTCTGAATCAACTAAGCCTTGGCTTTGGCACAAAAAACTTAGTGATCCCAGTCAACCGCGAACCATTAACCATGGAAAGCTTCGTAATCAATGTCGATGGACAAGAAGTGGTCTTGACTTTGGCCAACAAACCACAACTTGGACAAGACACTGATATGGAACAAAGCTCTTGTGATTCAAACACATCCTCGACGGACAAAGGCCTTGACTTTGGCCAACAAGCCAATGCCAGTCTCGGATCTTGAGTGAGAATCACTCAATGGAAGGAAAGATGCTTAATATTTTGCGAAGGTTTTTCGAGTCCAAATTGGCAACCAATTTATTATCTTTGTTAAGGTCTCATCATCATACACCCTTAAACATGCATTCTAAACACATAATAAAGCGTGTATAATAAAATAATAATGATATGCGGATGGATACTTTACACATTGATCCTAGTTTAAATCTCTCACTTTCTCTCTCCCGCTAGCACATGTATTACTTCTACCCGTTACACTACACTTCTAAAGAAACCTCATTTACATTGAGGGGAATAGGTGAGAAGAGAATACAAAGAATATGGAGGTATAAGGCTGGACACGCAGGTCCAATTAATAAATCAAATTTATTACAACAATTTCTAAAATTGTCCCACCCATCTAATATCCATCTGATATACATTATTCATGCATCTCAACCATGTATTCACACAAGCATGTTATCAATCAATCTAATCAGATTAATTAATCTGATAATTAGTGATCATCCAATGTTCAAACAACGATTTGATTTTGCTCGAGTCAAACTCATTTTGCGAATAAGTACTCAAAGTACGAATTCTCGAATTAAATTAAACTACATCATTAAATCCAATTTAATATGCATTCAATTCTAATTCGCTATTTAATTCCAAATTAAATACTACACTTTATTAATGAACTTTTACGACTTAAATTCCAAATTTAATCGTTACGGGTCTCAAAGCCCGATTAACGTCCAACGTCAATTTAATTAAAGTCCAATGGGCTTTTAATTAATTTCTTAAGGCGTGGACTTTTGGTCAACTCGGGTCAAACCGAATAACCAAAATCCAATCCGGAATTACCCCATAAGCCCAGAAATCAATTTTGGCCCATTAGGCCCAATTAAACTTTAAAGGTTCATTAAGTCGCATTTGGGCTTTATGGAGGCGGTTTTGGGCCCAATTGGATCCAACTAATTTAGCATAAACCCAACTTAGTACAACTAAGCCGAATAAGCCCAATTACAACACAACAAGCCCAAATCCAATTTAAGGCCCAATTAATTAAATACAAAAAATCCAATTTCACATTTAATTAACCTAAAGTGTATTTCATGATTAATCACCCAAATTAACATTTCTAAAAAATCATTTATACAATTAATCATGCTCATTTTCATCATCACATGTCCAACACATTTTGATTAAAATGAAACCCAATACATGCTCATCAAGGTCTCGGCAATTAGGGTTTTTGTCCAATTCAAAAATTCAATCCAATTAATTTTCAAATCAACAATCCCAACATAATTTTAACTCATCCAATGAATCAACAAATCAAAATTCCAAGACATTTAGGGCAACTCATCTCTCGGCCAAGCCAACTCATTTTGGGGAAAAATGTTTCAAACACAAATTCATGAAATTGATCCAATCAATCTTCAATTAAACATCAATTAAGCATATTCATTAATCCAATTTCACAAAATCATGCTCAAAATCAATTTACCCAATTTTAAGCCCTAAACTTTTTCATGCTCAAACCTTGCTCTGATACCATTTTTGGTTTCTATTAAGGTCCCAAGTTCATAAACAAGCATGAAATATGTGCGAATACAAATCAACGAAGTTGTGGAATACTTACATCGATCGGTTGAGCAACGCTTTGACGAACAAAAAACGTTTTCTGCACACTGTGAATTGCGCCAGTGGACTGCTCCAAGCTCACTATTTTGGCGTCAATGGTGGTCATTCGTCAAGCTCCAAGCTTCGTCGAATGGTTCCCGGCTCATGGGTGGACTTCCCTATCACCTTCGCATGATCCCGGAGTGTGCTAGCACTCTTGATTTTGCAATAAAATCGCACTTACTTCTCTTTTCTTCCTCCATTTACATGGCAAAACATAGCCAGTAAAAGAAAGAGAAGAAATGGCGTGAGGAGAGAAAAATGGTGGAGAGAGAGAGATAAATGTGTTAATTAAATTTTGGTATTTGATTTCTAAAATATATACCAAACTTTTGGCTTTTAAAAAGTCAAACATTTAAAGCTTTTAACCACTACATCAATCAATCAATCAATCACATCAATCAAGTTTTCAAGTCACATCACTCAAAGTGACAAGTGATTTGACGCTTGATGCGACTAATGATTTGACGCTTGATTTGACTTGCGTGCCGCACTCGACTTCGAAATGCGAATGCGCTCGTAAAAAATCCCGGGCTCGGGTTCGCTAATTCTAAATTAACGAATTTTCCATTGCGTCGTAATTAAACGATTACGCCAAGCGAAATCACTATTCACATCGCTGACGAATTAATTCTAAATTAATTCGTTCGCCCGAATTAAAATCTAATTTTAATTTCGCGTCGAAATCCAATTTCGTTTAATATATCAAATATATTAATTAATCGATTAATTCCAAATTAATCGTTATCTCTCTTTTAATGATATTTTATCTCAGATAAAATATCTCCGCAATTAATCCCAAATTAATTTTCTCTCTCTTCTAATTAATCCCAGATTAATTTAGAGTGCGAGTCATACGTCATCAGTGAATCTTAGGGAAGCGACCTATGAGATCCCCTGATATGTTGGCAGTAAATTCGGTCGTCGGACAATCTGAACACGTAAGTACCAAGTACTACGTTTAACGATTTACAAGATAAGGTTGGCTTCTAGCAAAGCGCCATTCCTACCCAATTCTCCTGAAATATCCTTACAGGAATAAATGATCTATATCAGGCGTAGTATACGTAGTATTACATATTTCTGTCCAGTATCGGATGATCACGTGCTAGGCCTGGGGCTGGAATTGTGTCTGCCCCGTACGAAGCACATGTCGGATGTCTGGTAACTAGTCTCTATAATCGGATAAACATGACCTTGTCATTTCATCCCGATGACTGCAGTACTTAAGAGTACTAGTACCATATCCTACGTGACCATCATCTACATATGACTTGAGTGACACTTCCGTCTTGACATCACACCTAACACACTACGATTCTCAATATACCCAGCATTGGCATACATAGAACATTTTAAACCTGGATGACCGCAACCAAAGTATATTGATTGTCGTAAGTATTAGCGGTACAAGTCTCAGGTTAAGACCAAATACACCTACCCTGATGTCGGACTTCCATAGACATATAGTCATACTACCAATGGAATTCCGAGGAGGTCTATCCAGAGCGAAGCTGTTTCCCGTACCATCGGTAAAACACAACCTCCTATTACACTTGCATGAGTATCCTATACCCAAATATATGAGAACTATGTCGTTTTGCCCTCTCAACGCGCACAAGTGTAATACTAGTCTTTTACGCATTTATAATGTCCAATCTCAACAATGCTCTGACTAGGGATATTTAATGATTTATCCTTCGTGGACTGATACTGTCTCATATCATTCTCAATCCAGGAATAAATCATAGGGACCTCCTATCATTTATACATCTAGGTGATCTAATCACAAATTATAAGAGTGCAATCTTCTTTATCACATAGTTAATTTATACAGAAACATCATGATCTGTACAAATAGTGACGCTATGGGTCATAATTATCCAACACATTCATCGCATATTAAAATCATCAAATAATTTTAGCATAAAATTAAACATGATGCATGAACCATGAATAACGAATTAGAAACCTAAGAGAATTTCTATGCCACAAAAATCTATCATTCCACAAGTAAGTGTCGCCGTAGGGTAGGTCAAGTTATTGCATGATAGATTGAGACAATCTCAGTCGATTTAATATATGCGGGAATAACTCTTATTCCTATATTAAACAACTACCGTTTCATTCGATCAAGGAATATTATTAACAGTTAATTATTCCTTTGTGAGTGTAACCCGCCGTTTCGGGATTCTTAGACTTAACGAGTGAAGTGCTACCGTAGGGTAGGTCAGTTCACAAGATACATCTAAAATCCTTATCCTCTCGGAACCAAAACCAGATATTGACTCAAATGGACACCATCTGTAGGGGACAAAACAAAGCTGTCTCTAGGTGCCTTTTGAATCTCACGTTTTTGAACTAACAACGGAGATCGCGGGATATGCTGTCGTATATCCCTCTCCCACTCACTATTTTAAGAAATTAAGGTTTCTATCTAAAATATATAATATTTTATTTTTAACTAGTGTGGATAAATTTATGGCGGCTAAATCATAATTTTTATTTACACTAGTTTGTCATAAGTGAGCTAATCAATTTGAACTATTAAAATTGTATCACTAATATTTCATTAGTCTCCACTAATAGTTTTACTCAATTTAACTAATTTAGTTAAAGTGGTATTAGTGAGCTATTATTTTTAACTCTTAAAATACTAGACACTAATAAGTTTAAAAAAATTATGGAATTCTAAAAGGTCAAAATTTTAATTAAATATTTTAATAAATCTTAGTGCATTATAAAATCCATGGTACGTGGAATTGTATCCCGAGTGTAGACCATATTACCGTCCATTCGGATTCGGCTATGGAATTTATATCCGGGTTTCCATCCTATATACCAATGGAATTTATTATGCACCAATTAAGCCCAATATATTAGAATTCAAATTTTAAACCATAAATCCAATTAATCTAATTAATTGAATTCTATGCATATCATATTTTAATTTAAACATTTTAAATAACATAAAATCATATTTTTATGTGTACAATGATAATGCATCTATGACATGTTATGGCATGTAAAATGCAAGAGTGGGCATCCTAAGCTATATGACATGTTATTCAAACAATTCGAAATAAACATACATATATCATAAAAAATATTTTGCATTGATCGGGCTCTTATTTTTCCTATACTAATCTAATTAGTACATAAGATTCACCAAGGCATTCCTTGGTCTTCAAATTCCGCTTCAAAGTGTGTTTTGGCTCCTTTTTGCGACTTCGGTGCTCCAAATTACAAAATTAAAATTTCACATTGAAAAATAAAATTACAACAATGTAAACAATGGCCTTATGGCCTTACATCCCAAAAACAAAACCAACTACAAAAAATAAGAGCCGGAAAAATTTACGACCAATGCAAAATCCATTCATCACATGAAATAACAAAAACATTCATCATATGAATATCACAATGTGCCCACTTACCTAAACATGCATATAATATTTATAACTCATATAAATATATTAAAAACATAAACTTTAAATGAAAAAGAAAAGGATTTAGAACACTTTTCAACCTCGCTCTTGATGCCAATTGTAGGAAACTCTTTCCTCGCGCAGCGGAAGCGGCTTAAGGCACACGGATCGGACTTGAAAATTTTTTCTGCTTTCCCCTTCCTTTAGCCGAATGCAACCAGTGGGTATACTGAAATTTTGCTTCTGTTTCGGGCAAGATTTCAGCCCCGGAATACCCCCGAAACAGTCCCCGAACAGCCCCTGGAACTGCAGTTAAATAACGGACTATTTTGGACCCGTTACACACCTGAACTGTACCCAAAACAACCCCTAATTTGCGTGACCTGCTGTGATGTTTTAGGTCTGATTTTTTCACTCAAAAAACAGTCCCAACTCAGCCCCAAAATGTCCTCAAGTGTTTCCCAAAAGGCTCGAATTAAAACGAAAACAAACCGAGCCCCAAGTCACACAAGTGAGTTGCGGCGATGAGGAAAACCAACCCTCAATGCCGTGACCTATAGAATTAGAAGAAGATATTGATTTGTTCGACACCACAAAGTCTTCCGTGCTATGACTCGTAACCAACGGAAAGTAGTGTGGGCTACACTCACAAAATAAATCCCTAAACGATTTAGAGATTTTAATCACACTTAATATTTAATTTTTCTTCTTCTTGTTTTTCAATGGAGTTTCTCAACTTTTGAGAGAATGGAGAGAAGAAGAAGATGGCTAGGGTTCCAAGAATGAGAGGGAGAGAAAAAGAAATCATATTTTTCTTTTTATACTTAGGGTTTTAATTTTACAAAATAAAACAACCCTAAGCTTTCCTACCTAGCAAGTTTCGGCCAAGGGATGGAATTTTAATTCAATTTTGTAACATCTAATATTTAATTATCATAATAAAGAGATGTTATAAAAATTAAATATGTAATTACCTTACAAAAAATGTAACATCCAAATAAGAGATTTAATTGTAAAAAAAAAAAAAAAAAACTCTTCCCTTTTCTTTCATGAAGAAATCGGCCACACATGTAAAAGAAATAAAAATTTGTAACACTAATATTTACTTTCCATAATAGAAAGGATATTACAAAATAAAAGGGTTAAATGCCATTTAACAATTTGTAACTTCCAAATTAAATCCAAGGGTTTCCAAAATCCAAAATTTGGAAATTACAAACTTAACCTTTCATTTAATTATATCTAATATAATTAAATAACATGTGTTCAAATATATTATGTTTAATAAAACTATATATTAACTTTTAATATATAGTTTCAAGTGTGACAATTAATATTATTAATCATATTAATAATATTTATACCTTTGTGAGTATATAATTGGATTATCCAATTATACTAAATCCGCTATAGTATATCGAGCTAGCACATGGACCAAATGGACCTACGGTTCCGAGCTCCAATAATCTCGAAATATTAGTTAAGCTCTTAATTAAATATTTCGAATTATTAACTCCGGGTTATTCCACTAAAAACCCGAAGTTGCACTCTCGTTGCCGCATATGATATATTAAGCCGAACCAAGTCGGTGCCCATCGATTTAGTCATTACATACGAATTGACCCTTCACGAGTATCTCGTAATTAGAGTCGGGTCATAATGTCCGTTATACCTCTCTAATTATTTTTACCTTAAGTGCCATTGATTATTTAATGAACGATTTATTCATAACTATTATGCATTTTAATCTTTCTATTCGTAATAGAAAGATTTGAGCGCTCAAATCGTTCAAGCACTGAATCAACCCTTAAGAAAGATACTCCTCTACTTCTCGTAAGAAGAAGTGAACTCCATGTCTATGTAAAACGTTCCCAGCTACACAACAGACCATGCCCCCAAAGTATGTAGCTATTGGTCGGGACTGCAACACCAACCTCACCTTTGTAAATCAAATGACATATCCTGCCATGCAGGAGTTCGTAGTACACTCAGGATTAAGATCAATCCATATATGACCATCTAGTAGATTGAAATGACTTTATTTATTTAACGGATATTAAAAGAATGTCATTTCCATCTGGGTCCAGTCCTATATGATCACATCATACAAGGTGCCTCCATTCTCATGTTTCTACATGGACGATCCCGGATTAAGGTCGCCATACAAATATAGAATGGACCACAGCTATAGATAAACCACAAACAAAGTACCCGCTTTGTTTGCTCTCTATGGACTATTTAAGATTACAAACTTCAGACTTAAATCCTCTTGTGTATGACACTCATACACTAAGTCTGAAGACACATAAGTAATCTAGGGTATTCAAGATGATATATAATATGCGAAAATTAAACAAACACTTTGATAAATGAATAATGCATCATTTTATTTCAAAACACATAAAACCGTTTACATCACTTGTAGCTCTAGGGCATACATCCCAACCTCCGTACTCCCGACTAGGCCGCGAGCCTGGAAAAATGTCTTCGATTTCAGTGTCCTAAAATTAGCTATTAGATTAGTCATATACATATATGTGAATATGAAAGCTTGACATGGGTTAAGTATAAAGGATAATAACAAGTAAATAAAATATAAACTTATAACAATCTATTAATTCCATTAATTTGTTGATATGTTTGACTTATTTGTTTTATAGCATGGTTACTTACTGAGTTCTTAAAACTCACACCAAACCAGTTTGCTAGTTTTGCAAGTTGGCTTCCAGATTGGTCAACCACGACAGCTTTGGAAGTCATGCTTGAGATGTGGATCACCCAAGTGGTAGTCACCCTCGTAAGTGTCCTTGGAGAAGTTTAGAATTTTAGAAGTTTAAGAAGTTTACGAAATTTTATCATTGCTTTATTTTTCGTGCTGAGCTCGCTGTCTATATATATATATATATATATATAAGTAAATGTTTTGATTGTTTATGATGTGGTGGGCATAGCCCTTGAGTGTTGATAGATGATATGGGCACGAAGCCCTTAGGTGATGTTTTTGATGTGTTGGTGTGGACCTGAGGTCCATTTTGGTATATGATATTTATTTCAGGATAGTTTTGATGCTGGACTGAGATCCTTGTGGTCCGGTTTTAGGATACATCATGCCGGATTTTCATAAAATTAGAGGTTTATGGAGATTGGTCAATCCTTTCTTCTGCCGGTAGCATCCAGCTTCTGGTGGGGTGTTACATTGATAAAGTATAGTTGGTTATGAGAATATATTTAGTTGAAATTTGGTGGCCAATGAAACAATATAATTCATAAATTTCAACCTTAAATGGGATTCGAGGATGAATCCTATTTAAGGGGGGAAGAAATACAACATCCCGGTTATTCTAACAACCACTATGTGTTCAAGTATGTATATGCTCATTGATTACCTTTCGAATATTTGATAAATAAATTGTAGTTCCAATAAGAAATGTATTTTATGTTATACTTTATATTGTATTTAGTATTTGGCCCATAATTTTTCATATAACCTTTGATTTTTATGAATTTTATATCATCGGAAAGCTAAGACCGAGACCTACAACTTCTGTGTTAGACGATTTCCTAAATTCGAAACCGAATAAGGTCAAAGATGTAGCTCACATATTCAGATGAATAATACGTAAGGACTTATCTAGAGAATTCTCAAAATTTTTGATTTTTTTCCATTTAATCATTACACAAATTAGCCTTAGTAAAAATATGAGACAATTTTCATTCATCTCTAAAATTGGAAAAAGAAAATGAAATGGGAAGGGGGGAAAGGAAAATGAAATAGGGGAACCATGTTCTCAACCAAATTTAAAGATGAATCAAATGCAAATCAACTCACAACAAGTTAAGAAGAGGAATAGCAAGCTTAGAAGACTTGATTGGTGAAGGAAATCTAGTGAGTTGAGGTAAGGAAATCTTCACCCAAAAATTGATATGTGGAGTTTTGATGAAATGATGTTATGTTAGTATTGTTGGCATACTAGTGATTGCATCACGGTGGATATTGAACTAGGAAATTGATTTTAACAAGAAATGTCCAAATTTATGAAATCTTAAATAGTGAGATAAATTAAGATTTATGAGATTAGAGTATTGCCTTGATGGCGGAATGTTCGTATAGCACGTATGGATGTTGAAGTTTAAAAAAGTGCTTGTGTGAAAGGTTATAGTGTGGGGGTGTTGGAGTTCCATTTGGGAATTGGTAGTGGAGAGTTGAATGTTGACCTGAATTCAAGCGAGTATTGAGATGCGTATGGACTGGCATCATGACGCTAGATTTGGAGATGCCATTTTTTCAGATTTGGTCGTGAGGGCGTTCGGCGCTATAGTAGCGAGTTGTGACACAGGTGCAAAATCCCGATGCACAACCTCTAGCGTCGCGACGTGTAGGACCTGGAGTCACGACACGCAGTAAGACTAGCTTCATCTCATCTCAATTTCATCTTATGATGTTAGAGGGCACCCTAAGGATTTCATACCAGCATACATCTACGAACTACATCATGTCACGAGCATAATACGTCATGCAATGATAATAGTTTAGTTAAATCAAGAAGCTTAGACGAGTTTCGATGCATGTCAGCGTAGTTGTGGATGTTAAGTAAACATGCTCAGTTAACACGTTAGTTATCCCGACACGAATACAACATGTATATGCACTCACTACATACATGGCCATGATTAGCTTCTTAGTTTAAATATGCTAACTGTGGGAACACAGAACCTGGGCGACGCCGTTCTAGGCTCGCGGCCTAGGTGGGAAGTACGAAATAACATGGAGTCGCCACCCGGTGTGAACCGGGACAAAGATTTAAGGCCGCACTCATCCCTCGCAAGGGAAGACCTGAAACCGTTGGGTTCGAAATGGTCCCTTACTCATGTCACTTGTAATGTAAAGATTTATGCAATAATCCAACCAAGCCTATGACATATATTTCCAAGTGCAACACAATCCTAGATTCACATGCTTAAAAGTATGGTTTACATCTAACATACATGAAAACAAATCTTATTGCCAAATTCACATGCTCAAAAGTAGGCCTTTGCAAAAACAAGCACATAACGTCATAAGAATTCAATCATTCATGTAAATATAAACACAAACAGTCATGGTAACATTTGCATGTAATGTAAAGGAAATCAAAATGACGATAAACAACATTGTAGGCACAGACAACTAGAGAGGTAATACAAATGCATAGCGTACAAAGGGGTAACCATATGCTAAGATGTACATGTCATAATGTGATGCAAGAGGATCTGTTTACCGTGTACGTTCATGCAGCGTTCGTAGATGCGTTCGAACGGTAAACAGAAGGTTCTCGTTCGAGTAGCGTTCGTAAACGCGTTCGAACGGAAATGAAATAGAATACTCACATTCGTGTGCTGTTTGTTAACGCGTTCGAATGGAAATGAAACAGAATGCTCACGTTCGTATGGCGTTTGTGAACGCGTTCGAACGGAAATGAAATAGAATACTCACGTTCATGTGGCGTTTGTGAACACGTTCGAACAGAAATGAAACAGATTGCTCACGTTCGTATGGAGTTTATGAACGCGTTCGAACGGAAATGAGACCTGATACATGATAAGGCAAAATGCATGCGCGTTCGAGTTGCGTTCGTAAACGCGTTCGAACGGGAACAGACCTGATGCATGAAATGAGACGCAATACTTAAACAACAAAATAAAGGGGCGCGGCGAAGTACTGCCGTAAAGGCGGCCTTTTGGGGCTCTTGATCTCTCAAAGAGAGGACCTTTAGACCAACATACTAAGCCCATGCGCGTCGCATCACATCATACATACAAGCATAAATACAATCATATCAAACTAAATATGCCCGATTGAGCGTATCTTACATTCAAACGGACACACATCAACCGGCACGGCAAATCATCGTGGTAAAGGGCTTTAAACCCCTCCCCATAGGGGATCTCACATCACACTTACTAAGCCCATGCGCTCGATTGAATCATGCATACAAAGAATTAAAAGCAATAATATTAAACGTAGTGTGCCCGATTGGACGTATCTCGCATTCAACCGAACACACATCAATCGGTGCGGCAAAGCATCGTGGTGAAGAATTTTAACCCTTCTGATTAGGGGACCTTTCATCGCACTTACTGAGCCCATACACTTGATTATATCATACACAAATAAGCGACATACAGAATTTAAATAATAAGAAATAGATAAACCAAAGCAACACAAAACAAGAGAAGGCGCCGTTTACTCAAGTGGTACGTGGAGTTGTATCCCAAGTACAGACCGCACTACCATCCATTCGGATTCAGCTACGGAATTTACGTCTGGGTTTCCATCCTATATACCACAAGAGACGACACTCTTCCATTTCATTCAAGCCACAACATGCATCCATAAACGACTCTCATGCGAATAGAATTCAATAATAAGAGAAACGAATATAAACTAATGAAAAAGTGCCCTCAGGTCTAACCTTTTAAATCACCTCTCGGATGTACGGTACACGATCGTCGGAAGGGTGGATGCTCCGCAACTCTTCTGGTTCACTGGTTCACTGTTCTCGTTCGTTGTCTCACTATTTTGAGTCGTCTTTCTCCGTCTTTTGCTGCTGCTTTTGACTCTGATTCTCTGCCGTCGCTACTGTTTTGCTGCTGTGTTTTAGTTACTGTTTTTGGGATGTTCTGGTTACAGTTTTTGGTAATTTAGGGGACTGTTTTGGTGTGTGTTTAGGGCTGCTGTTTGGGACTGATTTCAGGGGTAATTTTGGTGCTGTCAGGGGCTGATTTCAAGGGTTAGGGGCTGCTGTGTGTTGTTCTTGTTAAGTTGGTGAGGGAAGGGTTATTGTGTGTGTTGTTTGTGTTTTGTATGTGAGCTAGGGGAAAAGGGTTGGAGATTCTTTTCTTCTTTTTTCTGTAATGGGCGTGAACTCTAAAGAGAGTGGAGAGAGAGGGCTTTTTTGTGTGAAGGAGCTAGCTCTTTGCGAAGGTTGGTGAAGGGTTCTTTTTATAGGCAAAGGGTTAGGCTTGACAAGGAAAAGGATTTGTGTATTTAAAAAGGGATATGATTTGGTGTTGGACAAGGAAAGGAAGGGATTTGATTGGCTTGGATTAGGCATGTTGAATATTTGATTGGCTTGGATTAGGCATTTAGTTTGTTGATTGATTTTAATTAGGCATGCAATTTCTTTAATTTGTGTAAGTATTTTATTTAATTTGGTATGTGATTTTTAGATTTGTTTTGATTTTACCATGTGTTAAATATGTGTTTTAAGTAGGCTTGGGCATGTGGGCCAAGGTTTGGGCGAATTGGGCTTAATGTGAGGCTAGTAGCAAAACCAGAATTACCGACACCGTTCGAACGCTTACTCGAACGCAGCACGAACGCCCGCAATCTGTTTGACGTTCGAACGAACACACGAACGCAGCACCAACGAAAACAGTGAACCTTGTTTATTCTGAATTCCCCTTCCGATGTCTGTTTTCCGTGACCTCCGTGACTTAAAAGGTAGTGTCTCCAAAATGAGACTCATCATAGGACTTATGTGTAAAAATGCAGTGCCTACAGTCGCCCCCACTTTGATGGGACTTGTGTAATGTGCAACAGTGACAATCCTATCAAAATTATGCAATGCATTTTCACTTACCTGGCTCGCCAGCTGCCACTTGAATTACCATGTGTTGAGTTGAGTTGATTTGGATGGTGAGGTGCTGCGACCCCTGGTTCATTCTAGAACCGTGCTTCCATTCTTGGAGTGCCATTCTCGGCCTGTTCATTCCTGAACTGTATTTCCATTCCTGGAGTGCCATTCCCGGCTTGTTCATTCTTGAACTCTGCTCTATTCTTGGATTGCCGTTCCCGGCTTGTTCATTCTCGAACTGTGTTGAGATGAGGCTTTATTCCTCCCGAGCTTTATTCCCGAACTGTTGAGATGATGCTTTATTCCTCCGAGCTTTGTTCCCGAACTGTGTTGAGATGAGGCTTTATTCCTCCCGAGCTTTATTCCCGAACTGTTGAGATGAGGCTTTATTCCTCCGAGCTTTGTTCCCGAACTGTGTTGAGATGAGGCTTTATTCCTCCTGAGCTTTATTCCCGGACTGTTGAGATGAGGCTTTTTTCCTCCCGAGCTTTATTCCCGAACTTTTGAGATAAGGCTTTCTTCCCCTTGAGCTTTGTTCTCAAACCATACTGACATGAGGCCTTCTTCCCCTTGAGCTTTGTTCTCAAACTATACTGACATGAGGCTTTCTTCCTCCCCTTGAGCTTTGTTCTCAAGCTATATTGGCATGAGGCTTTATTCCTCCCGAGCTTTATTCCCGAACTATACTGACATGAGGCTTTGTTCCTGGATTGTACCGAATGTAGGCTTTATTCCTGAGCTGAACTAAATATAGGCTTTCTTCCTGAACTGATATAGGCCTCGCCCTCGATCTGTTTGATATGGGCCTCGCCCCCAAACTGATGCAGATGTGGGCCTCGGCCCTGAACTGATACTGATGTGGGCCTCGCCCTCAAACTGATATTGATATGGGCCTCGCCCCTATGTTGATATTGATATGGGCCTCGCCCCCCATGCTGATACTGATGCTAATATTGATGCTTCTGACTGGCTTTCATTTGCCCTTTCTCTCTTTCTTCTTCAAAACCTGTGAACACAAAACAAACACAAAACAAAAAAAGGAATGCAAAATATGTTACGTGTATGCATGCATGCGTGAATGAGTTTCCTATCCCGTTGGGTTAGGTCTTCCGTCAATTCCATTGATGACCATTCTTCTCTTAGGGAAAGTACCATTTCCACATGTCTACACTGATTTGTTCCAGGAACCCGTTTCTTTCCAAGTCTAACAGTCCCACTGTCTCCATTTCCCAATTCCTGAATGGCTAACTTATCTTTTCTGCTTGCTTCTTTTGAGGATTCTCTATGTTCTGAGCATCACATTACCAAGATTGAATACACTCATGTTGCAAGTTTGAAAGTAATAGTCTTAGGCAGATAAATGAAATGATCGCCTTTATTATTGTTGAGGAAACGTTCGAACAGGTAAACAAAATCAATGTCTTTATTAAAAGTGCAAGATAAACTAGGAGAAACAACAGTGCCTTCTTCTTCAGCCCATGGTTCTTCACCATTGTTATCTTTTATTCCTATGAAGCTGAGTGGTTGAGAGTTTGGAGGACAAGGGTTTCGGGTAGGCCAGAGTTGATCATGTAGTTGGGTAGGGGATTTCTGTGTGCGTTGGGTTGTTCTTTCTCTGGGTCGGGTATTGTATGGGCATCGATGAGGTTTTGGATTTCATGTCTGAGGCGGGCGCAGTTGTCGGTGTCATGGCCTTTTTCTTGGTGGAAGTGACAGTATAGGTTTAAGTTCATGTGAGGTGGCACATGATTTGGAATGGGCCTAGGTTCCAAAGGTTTTAAGAGTCCTTGCGCCTTCAGATTTTCGAATACCTTTGAAAGAGGCTTACCAAGGTTAGAAAATCGTCGGTTCTTAATGGCAGTGACCTCAGCAGTAGCAGGCATAGTCCCTGAATGTCCCCCAATATTCCTTCTGTTCTGGCCATAAAACTTTCTGTTCTCGGCTTCCTCCTCCTCAATATCCATAACTGTCTCCCTCAGCTGTCGAAAATCAGTAATCATCGAAGTCATTCTCCTCAGTTTGCCAAAAATAGAGGGCTTGGTACCCTTGATGATCATTTTGATCTGGTCCTTTTCCGAGGGCCGGGTCTGCATCTTCAGAAGCTGGCTCCTCCAGCGGTCCACATATTCCTTGAAATTTTCCTCCGGCTTCTGCTTGACATTTTCTAAGTCACGGAGTGACAAGTCAATCTCCAGGTCCGTGACATATTGCTTTAAGAAAGCATTAGCTAGCTCCCTCCAATCTTCCTTAACCTGCTTGTCCAGGTTATGGTACCATACTACGGGTGCCCCCTCGAGTGACATCCCGAACATCTTTTGTACTTGGCGCTGAGACATGCCAACTAAACTCATAACAGACATATACTGACGGAGATGCACCCTTGGATCTCCGTTCCCATTGAACTTAGCCAAATCCGACATCTTAAACTGCGCCGGCAACTGCTCCTCAAACGTCATTGTCTCATAATCTAGCAAATCTTCATTCTTACCCCTCATCTTGCGGGTAACAGATTCAACCTGATCCCTGAGTTTCTGTATCTCGGCCTAAGACCCAATCACTCTGTCTGTTGCATACTCTGCCATATCATCATCAAAAGCGGGGGTATCATCCCCCATTCTGTTAAGAGATTCCTCTTGCCTCACATCCCCAGAATTAACCCCGGCACGAGACCCAGCTATACCAGCCATAGCAGTAGTCAAAGCCTGCAACTGTTCAGTGATCTTGGCGAGACCGTTCTCTAACTAATCCATGCGGGACACCTCATTATCGGATTCACTCATGTCTGTTCCCAGTATTTTGATGAGTCTCTCATTTTCCCTAACCCAACGGGAATCTATGATGGCTTTCAGAACACAAGGGTTAACATGATATATATATGCGTTGGGTGCATGGGATGCATTATATGCATGCGGTACAAGAAATATATCAACTTATTAAAAATTTCACACAAATCGGCTCATCATCATTTTAGAAGTTTTTTTGGGCTAACTGTCATAGGATTGAACCCGTCCCAGTTTAAATGGCCCAACGAGTTCATGTCTTATGGCAAAGAGCCCAACTAAATCCAAATGATAATATTCCGAACACAATCATAAAATGGCCCATTGTTATTTAAAAGCCTTTTGGCCCAATCGTCATAATATATGTTCTTGTCCCAATTTAAATGGCCCAACAAGTTTGCATTTTTGACAAAGAGTCCAATTCATCCAAATGATAATGGTCCTAAAGCACAAGGAAATATTTGTTATAGGCTATACAACCCGGTCTACGCATGGGTTCGTGGGAGTATGGACAAAGGCTCTCATCGGCGAAGGATGGCCCACAACTAGGTCTCCCCAATCAAGGGTTCGAGCAACCAAGTGAGCATATCCTTTTTTATACACTAAGGTACGTGCCAATGAGCTATGGTGTGTGACAGACTGTCAAATGGATTTCCCGTTGTAGATCCCCAGAGGGAAGGTGGAGCGAGGCTCACTTAAATACCCAAGCCTCTTAGGCTCTTATCGCTTGGTGTCAGGAATAAACAACGAGTCCTCCAAATTAGTCCATCACAATAGGCTACGAGTAGATGGCTATTTAGGTGCCTTCACAGCTTTTCCTTCTAGAAAGGTAGTGAGTGAAGGAAGACACCAAACCATTGCCTAGCCTCAAGATGCCTTTAATCACAACCCCCATTTCACACATTTGTAGACACGGTTAATTAAAGCATAAATCTATACATTACAAGGCATTATTTCGGGGCCGATTCTATATCCCCAGTGGAGTCGCCAGACTGTAGACAACAGAACCTGGGCGACGCCGTTTCTAGGCTCGCGGCCTAATTGGGAAGTATGAAATAACATGGAGTCGCCACCCGGTGTGAACCGGGACAAAGATTTAAGGCCGCACTCACCCCTCGCAAGGGAAGACCTCAAACCATTGGGTTCGAAATGGTCCCTTACTTATGTCACTTGTAATGTAAAGATTTATGCAATAATCCAACCAAGCCTATGACATATATTTCCAAGTGCAACACAATCCTAGATTCACATGCTTAAAAGTATGGTTTACATCTAACATACATGAAACCAAATCTTATTGCCAAATTCACATGCTCAAAAGTAGGCCTTTGCAATAACAAGCACATAACGTCATAAGAATTCAATCATTCATGTAAATATAAACACAAACAGTCATGGTAACATTTGCATGTAATGTAAAGGAAATCAAAATGACGATAAACAACATTGTAGGCACAGACAACTAGAGAGGTAATATAAATGCATAGCGTACAAATGGGTAACCATATGCTAAGATGGACATGTCATAATGTGATGCAAGAGGATCTGTTTTCCGTGTGCGTTCGTGCAGCGTTCGTAGATGCGTTCGAACGGTAAACAGAAGGTTCGCGTTCGTGTGGCGTTTGATAACGCGTTCGAACGGAAATGAAACAGAATGCTCGCGTTCGTATGGCGTTTGATAATGCGTTCGAACGAAAATGAGACAGAATGCTCACGTTCGTATGGCGTTCGTGAACGCGTTCGAACGGAAATGAGACCTGATGCATGATAAGGCAAAAATGCATGTGCGTTCGAGTTGCGTTCGTAAACGCGTTCGAACGGGAACAGACCTGATGCATGAAATGGGACGCAATACATAAACAACAAAATAAAGGGGCGCGGCGAAGTACTGCCGTAAAGGTGGCCTTTTGGGGCTCTTGATCTCTCAAAGAGAGAACCTTTTGACCAATATACTAAGCCCATGCGCATCACATCACATCATGCATACAAATATAAAGACAATCATATCAAACTAAGTATGCCCGATTGAACGTGTCTCGCATCCAACCGAACACACATCAACCGGCGCGGCAAAGCGTCGTAGTAAAGGGCTTTAACCCCTCCCCATAGGGGATCTTTCATTCCACTTACTAAGCTCATGCGCTCGATTGAACCATGCATAAATAAGCAACATGCAGAATTTAAGTGACGAAAAATAAATAAATAAAAGCAACACAAAACAAGAGAAGGTGCCGTTTACTCAAGTGGTACGTGGAGTTGTATCCCAAGTACAGATCGCACTACCGTCCATTCGGATTCGGCTACGGAATTTACGTCTGGGTTTCCATCCTATATACCACAAGAGACGACACTCTTCCATTTCATTCAAGCCACAACATGCATCCATAAACGACTCTCATGCAAATAAAATTCAATAATAAAAGAAACGGATATAAACTAATGAAAAAGTGCCCTCAGGTCTAACCTTTTAAATCACCTCTCGGATGTACGGTACACGATCGTCGGAAGGGTGGATGCTCCGCAACTCTTCCGGTTCACTGGTTCACTGTTCTCGTTCGTTGTCTCACTGTTTTGAGTCGTCTTTCTCCGTCTTTTGCTGCTGCTTTTGACTCCGATTCTCTGCCGTCGCTACTGTTTTGCTGCTGTGTTTTAGTTACTGTTTTTGGGATGTTCTGGTTACTGTTTTTGGTAATTTAGGGGACTGTTTTGGTATGTGTTTAGGGCTGCTGTTTGGGACTGATTTCAGGGGTTAGGGGCTGCTGTGTGTTGTTCTTGTTAAGTTGGTGAGGGAAGGTTTGTTTTGTGTGTTGTTTGTGTTTTGTATGTGAGCTAGGGGAAAAGGGTTGGAGATTCTTTTCTTCTTTTTTCTGTAATGGGCGTGAACTCTAGAGAGAGTGGAGAGAGGAGGCTTTTTTGTGTGAATGAGCTAGCTAGCCTTGAGAAGGTTGGTGAAGGGTTCTTTTTATAGGCAAAGGGTTAGGCTTGACAAGGAAATGGATTTGTGAATTTAAAAAGGGATATGATTTGGTGTTGGACAAGGAAAGCAAGAGATTTGATTGGCTTGGATTAGGCATGTTGAATATTTGATTGGCTTGGATTAGGCATGTTGAATATTTGATTGGCTTGGATTAGACATTTAGTTTGTTGATTGATTTTAATTAGGCATGCAATTTCTTTAATTTGTGTAAGTATTTTATTTAATTTGGTATGTGATTTTTATATTTGTTTTGATTTCACCATGTGTTAAATATGTGTTTTAAGTGGGCTTGGGCGTGTGGGCCAAGGTTTGGGCGAATTGGGCTTAATGTGAGGCTAGCAGTAAAACCAGAATTACCAACACCGTTCGAAAGCTTACTCGAACGCAGCACGAACGCCCGCAATCTGTTTGACGTTCGAACGAACACACGAATGCAGCACCAACGAAAACAGTGAACCTTGTTTATTCTGAATTCCCCTTCCGATGTCTGTTTTCCGTGACCTCCGTGACTTAAAAGGTAGTGTCTCCAAAATGAGACTCATCATAGGGACTTATGTGTAAAAATGCAGTGCCTACAATGGTACAGTTGCAAAAGCGTCGCAACGGACATTGAGTAGTATCATGACGTTGTCATTCTCAGAATATTCCTGGTCAATGTTTACACTACTTGGTCAGTATAGTAAACCCGTTGAGACCGGTACATGTCGTATACTGTAATATATGATTCCAATGGTTTCTCAATGAACCATAAGTCTTGGAGACTAGTATAGACGTGTAGGTGTTTATAGCGGATAAACACTGAACGACTCACCGAAGATTCTTAATGGATGGTACACCAGCGTCAATAAGAATCTTCTCGGGTTGAGTAGCACTTGTGATTCTTAGACTTGAGATGCCATTGTGGGCACATGAGACATCTTCTACACTTAGATGGCAGTCATGTCACCGATCTATTTAGATCAGACCTCCGCCTGTTCGTTGGGTGTAGATAGATCCTCAGAGTGTCCTATGTGTATCAAGATAGGATCCGTCAGTTCTGTGTACCAGAGCATAGGTAGTCTATATGATTAGCAATCAGATAAAACCATGGGCCCGTGGTAAAGTTTAGAAGTTAGTTCTAAACATTCTGATAGAGATTGCTAATGGAAAAGTCGACTGGATAATCCCGATAGAGATTTGACGTTTATATCTGTATCTCTGGGATTTATCCGGATACCTGTGACGGAGGGATTATACATCTGCCATGACCTCGACCTGTATGGTTCAGCGAGATTATCCGTGATCGTCATAATCTACGGGTGGATAGATTATGGACACGAAATTTGATTTCCTGACGGATATACCTGAACCTAGAGAGTCTCAATAATGAAACATACTCGTAGAGCACTAGAGCAACATTAATAAATAATATTGATTATTTATAAAGTCGTTTAAAGGTTAAACGCAAGATACGTGCTAAAGAGACTAGATAGTTATTTGCCTAATTATTGTGTATTTAAATTAAATACACATTAATTAATAGTCAAAATGAGTTATTTGACTTTTATCCTAAATGAATATATGTTTTTAATATTTAATGTAAATATTATACATATATTTAATATATTTGTATTTGATTAATTAATTAATTATTTAATTGTTAAATGATTAAATTAATTAAAATATAAATATCTTACATTAGGATATATTAAGTAAATGATGTTAGTTGCAATTGTTGACTTAAATAAATATCCATAAAGTGTTTTAGATATTTATCAAGTTGATTAAATTGTTATGAAATGAAATTGAAATGAAAATTTGGTGTATATGCTTGTTATTGAATTCGGCCAAGGCTTATTTTTCACAAGTATATATTGTTTTCATTTGCTTTTCATTTGGTTAACCTAATACATTTCACAAAACATAAATCTCCATTGAAGAAGCAAAAAGGAACCTTTGAGAAAAAGAAAGAAAAGTTCAAAAGCTTGGAAATTTAGTAAGTTTTTCAAACTTGCTATTAGTAAGGAATTTGTTCCTTAGGTTCTAGGCTTTAATATATGATATTCTTAGGATGTTTCTTTCTTTGTTCCTTGTGGTTTTTGTTGATGGAAGTTTTGGTGAAGTGTGAAGCATGTGTAATGAAGAAAGCTTGTGACTATTGTAGTTGTAGACTTTCTTTTAAGGTTTTTGAAACCATGTTGCTAATATAGAGTTGTTGACCCACTCTTAAATGACCTAGATATGATCTTGAGTTGTTTCATTGTGTTGAGACTTGGATTGGATGATAGATTGATGATTGAAACAATTGATTTAATGTATATGGCCTAATTTGTCCAATTTGTGGAAATTAAAAAATTAGGGTTCATAACCTATTCCAAATTTGGGGATTTTCATTTATGTTGTGCATTTGGGTGTGTATATGATGCACATAAAGTTTCATGTTGATTGGATTACATTTGGATGTGTTTTGAAGCATGAAATGACAAATGGCACCAAATGCTCCCTAAGGAGTGCATTCGGCCAAGAATAATTTTTTGGGTTTTTTGTTGCTTTTGGTGTTTTGATGTTTTGAACATGCTAAGTTCATCTTAGAAATGATTTAGAATCATTCAAAATTGATTGGATCAATTTCGGACTAAAATGGACAAAATACCATGTAAGGGTAATTTGGTAATTTCACTTGAATATGATTCATTTGAAATTTTGTTTTCATAATTTGATTATTGGGTAATTAAATAAATGTGTTTGTTTAATTAATCCAAGAAAAAATTTTGAAATCTGAAAATTTTGATTTTCCCGCTTCCGCTGCGTTACCGGATTCCGCCCCCTATAAAACCCCTTCAGCAATTTATTAAATAACACTTAGAACTGATTTCTACAGTGTACCACGGGCCCATGGATTTTAACAGATTGCTAATTTAGATACATATGCTCTGTACACAGAATTGACGAATCCTTTCTTGATACGCACAGGATATCATGAGGATTAGTCCACACCCAACGAACAGGCGGAGGTCTGATCTAAATAGATCGGTGACGTGACTGTCATCAAAGTGTGGAGGATACCTCATATATCCACAGTGGTATCTCAAGTCGGAGGATCACTATGCTCACTCAACCCGTGAAGATTCTTGTTGACGCTGGTGTACCATCTATCAAGAATCTTCGGTGAGTCGTTCAGTGTTTATCCGATATAAACACCTACGTGTCTATACGAGTCTCCCAAGACTCATGGTTCATTGAGGAACCATTAGAATCCAACATTCCAATATACGACACGTACCAGTCTCAACAGGTTTACTTACTGACCAAGTAATTGTAACCTTGACCAGGAACAGTTAAAGAATGACACTGTTATGATACTTCTCAATGTCAGTTGCGACGCTTTTGCAACTGTATCATAACCAATCATTCTATGGTCATTTACGTCTTTACCATATAACAAAAGAATTTATATTACAGAAATTGTTTATTTTATTCATTAATAAAATATATACAAAAGTATTTACAAGGAAATACATAGGAAATTGGCGCTCAGAGCACCAACCCTAACAAAATCTCTCACTTGCTCTAGTGCTAATATCGATTGTATCTAATACCCATCGACTCCACATGCTTATCGAATAACTTCGGAGGTATGGCCTTGGTGAGCGGGTCTGCTACATTATCTTCACTAGGAACTTTGCACACGACAATGTCACCTCGCGACACAATCTCTCGAATAATGTGGTACTTTTGTTCCACATGATTCGACTTCTGATGCGCCCTCGGTTCTTTTGCTTGCGCAATGGCACCAGTATTATCACAGTATAGTGGAATCAGATTCTCAATACTTGGGACAACTCCCAATTCTGTGATAAACTTCTTAAGCAAAACAGCTTCTTTTGCAGCTTCTGAAGCAGCAATATATTCCGCCTCTGTGGTGGAATCAGCTGTAGACCCCTGTTTGGAACTTTTCCAACAAACTGCACCACCGTTAAGGGTAAACACGAATCCTGATGTAGACTTTCTATCATCGGGATCCGATTGGAAATCAGAATCCGTATACCCATTAATCTGCAGTTCATTTCCTCTATAAATGATAAACTTATCTTTAGTACCTTTAAAATACTTCAGGATATGTTTAACAGCCATCCAATGGTCATTTCTTGGGTTAGACTGATATCTACTGGTTACACTAACCGCGTAACTAATATCAGGCCTCGTACATAACATGGCATACATTATGCTACCCAAACACGAAGCATAAGGTTTATTAGACATTCTAATCTTCTCATCTTCTGTTTGCGGAAACATCTTCTTCGTAAGATGAATGCCATGTCTGAACGGTATATTTGCTGTCTTACAATTAGCAAAATTATACTGTTCTAAGATCTTATCAATGTACGACGATTGGGATAACCCAATCAGCTTCCTGTCTCTATCTCTATAGAGCTTTATACCAAGATATAAGAAGCTTCACCCAGGTCCTTCATGGAGAAATTCTTACAGAGGTAAGCTTTGACGCCTTGCATCATTCCTATATCATTCCCAATGATTAGGATGTCATCAACATAGAGAACTAGAAATACAATCATACTCTCACTGACCTTATGGTACATACAGGATTCTTCTGCATTCTTGAGAAAACCAGACAATCTAATAATCTCATCAAATCGAAGATTCCAACTTCGCGAAGCTTGTTTAAGTCCATAAATGGACTTCTTAAGCTTACAAACCATGCCTGAGGTTTCGCTGGATACAAAACCCTCCGGCTGTTCCATATAGATTTCTTCATCAAGAAATCCATTAAGAAAAGCCGTTTTGACATCCATTTGCCAAATCTCATAATCATGATAAGCAGCAATAGACAATAAAATCCTTATAGACTTTAGCATCGCAACTGGTGAAAATGTTTCATCGTAGTCGACTCCAGGTTTCTGTGTGTAACTTTTAGCTACCAGTCTGGCCTTAAAGGTTTCAACCTTTCCGTCAGGCCCACGCTTCCGCTTGTAAACCCATTTACTGTCGATAGGAACAATTCCTTCAGGAAGCGGAACCAAGTCCCAGACTTGATTCTGATGCATAGAGTCTAACTCTGATTTCATGGCCTCTAGCCACTTAGCGGAGTCGATGTCCAACATCGCTTCTCTATAGGTATAAGGGTCAGTCTCTTCAACTAAGAGAACATCCAGACTATTTTCTTGTATCAAAGACAAGCGTTCAGGAGGTCTAGGTACCCTTTGAGACCTACGGAGTGTGTGTGTTGAAGGCCCTTCATCTACTTGAACATCAGGTTCCTCCACTGGTTCGTTGGTTCCAGGTTGTACTTTATCAAGTTCAACCTGTCTATGATTACCTCATTCAGACAAAAATTCCTTCTGAAGAAATTTTACGAAGCGAGCTACGAACACACTTCGACGATCGATATCATAGAACAAATATCCTTTCGTATTTGAATGATATCCAACAAAACTAAACTCATGCCCTCGAGGCAAAAGCTTATCTTGCTGTGCCACTCTGACATAGGCAGGACAACCCCAAATCTTAACATAATTAAGATTCGGTTTCTTACCAGTCCATATCTCATATGGAGTTGTGGAAACAGCTTTGGAAGGAATCTTATTCAAAAGATGTGCAATAGTCAAAAGAGTATAACCCCATAAATAATAGGGCAAATTTGTAAAACTCAACATCGATCGAACCATATCCAATAAAGTCTGATTTCTCCTTTCGGACACTCCATTGTGTTGTGGAGTACCCGGAGGAGTATATTGAGCGAGAATCTCATTCTCTTTTAAATAATCAATGAACTCATGGCTCATATATTCACCGCCCCGATCAGATCGAAGACATTTAATATATTTACCAGTTTGTTTTTCTACTTCATTTCGGAATTCCTTGAACTTTTCAAAGGTTTCCGATTTCTGTTTCATCAAATAAACATAACCATACCGTGAAAGATCATCGGTAAAGGTAACGAAGTAGGAAAAACCACTGTGAGCAGTTAGACTCAATGGACCACATACATCAGAATGTATTAATTCCAATAAGTCAGATGCTCGGTGTCCTACACCTGAAAATATGGCTTTTGTCATCTTACCCCGAATGCAAGATTCACAAGTTGGATAAGGTTCAATGGTGAGATCCGGTATCAAACCATTCCTAACCAACTGGGTTAGGCATTTCACGCATATATGACCCAACCTCATATGCCAAAGTTCAGTATTATTTATATCAGATACTTTACGTTTATTAATTCCAGCATTAAAGATATCTTGAGTGGTATGCAAAATGTAATGACCATGCTCATTTGGACAAACAAGGATCTGAACATTATATCTATCATATAAATACAAAGAACGGTTCTTAATATTTACATTATAGCCATCAGTATCTAATACAAAAAGTGATATGATGTTCGCAACACATCCAGGTACAAAAAAGCAGTCATGCAACAAAAGGCTCCCACTGGGCAGGGGAATCTCGCATACGCCCACAGCAACTGCATCCAAAGAGTCGCCACTCCCGAACCGCAATTGCATCTCCCCAGATTTCAGCCGTCTACTTCCCTTCGGCACCTGCAACGAATTGCAAATGTGAATAGGACAAGCAGAATCCAAAATCCAACTGGATGACATAGCTTCACAAGCTAAAGAGATATCAATAATAGGAAAAATAAAAGTACCTGAAGTAGATGCTCTTTCCTTTCTGATTTGCGCCAGATAGTCATGACAGTTCCGTTTCCAGTGGCCAATCTTGCTGCAATGGTGGCATTTGTCTTCGGCAGCTCTCTTGGGTTTAGCTATCTTACCCTGAGGTGGAAGATTTGTACCCTTCGTTTTCTTCCCTTTCTTCTTCTTCCCTTTCTGTTTAGAATGGGAAGAAGCGGGAAGAGCAGTGGGTTTAGGAACGCGGGTCGGTACCCCCTTCCTCAAATCTTCCTCCGCTTGAACTAGCATCTGATGCAGTTCTTGGTAAGTACAGCTAGTCCCATGCATGTTGAAATACATCACAAATTGGCGATATGACGCCGGTAGAGATCGAAGAATGACACTTCGTCCTAAAATGTCATTAAGAGGGAAATTGTAGCGTCTCAACTGTTCGATCAAATCGTTCAGATGAAGCACATGAGGGCTCACAGCCTGTCCCTCTTCTAATTTTGCATGGAACAGTTCCATAGCAATCTTATGAACAGTGACTTGCTCTTTGTTCATAAAGGATTCTCTCAACCGTGTCATCATAGTATATGCGTCAGGCAATCTAAAATATTGACTCTTAAGATCCGATCCCAAGGAACTGAGAATATATGATTTGACACGTCTGTCATCATCTTTCCATTTACGGAGAGTCTCGTGTTCCTCAGGTGTGGCATCATCAGGTATGGCCAGAGGCAACGGACCTTCCAACACATATTCTATTTGTTCAGATCCAAGAACAATTCTCAGATCTAAATCCCAATCTGCGAAGTTTTCGGCGCCCTTAAGCTTATTCGTATCTAGTATACAGGCAAAAGGATTAGGAGCAGGTGCCGCCATCGCAAATCTAACATATAGACAGTGAATAACGGTTAGCAGACATAACAGTTTCATAATAATATAAATCAAATAAAGCATAAATAGATCATGGATTTTTAATCTAAAAATGCCCCTCCCATTATAACATGCAATACTGTAATCCCCAAACAGAATACAATCAAACAATTAATCAAATTAAATTCAATAGCGAAAGGTGGATCCCATGAATATATTTCAGCTCACAGCTTTGGCACGTTCTCGCCTACGTATATTCATTAGGTAGACAACACATTGTCAATCACTCAATAGTGACTCCTGGATTTCGGTCCTGGCCGTTTCTCGTTGTGACAGCTTTGGCACGTTCACAAGGAGGCGTACCAAGGTAAAACTTGTCAATGACAAATTCAAGATACTTGCGTAGTCCTGACAGCTTTGGCACGTTCAGGATTTCCGCTTTCGTTTGGATTTGTCTAGTATCACATATACATCTAGTGTGGATAAATTTCTATCAACTACACCCTCACAGCTTTGGCACGATCTCAGATGCAGTCATAGAACAGATATCCACAAACCGTATTGACAAGACGGACCAAGAAATATGCATGGCAGAAAAGCCCGAAGCCCGGCCCGGCCCGGGCGGGTTTTGGCCCGGCCCAGGGTAACACGGGCCTGGGCCGGGCTTCACCCAAAAAGCCCGGGCTTAAAATAAATAAATAAATATTTTAATTTATAAAATATATAAATTTTTATAATAAATTTTTTATAAAAAAAAAAACAAATCCGGGCTTAAAATAAATAAATAAATATTTTAATTTATAAAATATATATATTTTTATAATAAATTTTTTATATTTATAATTTTTTATAATAAAAAAATCGGATCCGGACTTAAAATATATATATTTATATAATAAATTTTTTTATTTATAATTAAAAAATTAGGCCCAGGCCCGGGCCCGGCCCGAGCCCGGCCCGAGTCCGACCGGGCCTGCCCGGCCCAGCCCGATGACAGCACGGGCCCGGGCCGGGCTCATCAAAGCTCGGCCCGTTGCCATGCATACCAAGAAATATGTATCCAATACATACTACTTTCACAACCTTATTAAAAAAAGGGATTTTCCGCAAAGATGAAATATATTTAATTTAATCAAATTAAATAAATATAAGCATGTATCATGTAAGAACATAATTAAAACAATGAATTTAAGGGCTTATTCATACTATGTTTCGAGGTTCAGACCTGCTCTGTGACCGGTGCATTCACACGCGTATAACGCAAGCGCACGTATCGTTCAAGTAGTATAAAAATATCGATCCCACGAGGACTTAATTCCTACTGTTGTTATTAATTATTGATATTATTTATTTATAGGTATCTAATTGGGGGAGAAGATGATGATTGCTTTTGGTTGGTTGAATGTGGATTTGCTTAATTAAACTAAAATAAAGACACAAAAGAAAATACTAAAGAAAATAGAAGAAAAGACTCAAAGATCTAGGGTCGTGACTCCACACAATATTATTAAAAAGATGAATTGACTCTCTTATTTATGTGTAATAAATTAATTTGTTAACCTGGAACACGATGATATGCAAAAGCCTCTTCCGATGGTCAGACGCAAATACCCAGTATAACCCAATTGAACCATATTCCTATGTCAACCACATTACCTGGATTCATTAAGACCAAGTTCCAATTATGGCTACCCCCGCCCGACAGGTATATTCCTATCCTGTAAGGAAATCTATTAAAGGGTTATCTATCCTCAAAGAAGATCGTGGGCTATTGAATCTAAGGCTGAAACTTAAAATCCCTATGTCTAGTTCATTTTAAGTTTACCCCATCAATCTTATTAATGGCCAGTAAAAAGACGCATTAAGCTTAAGACTCAATAAACAAACTAAAGAACTACCCATAAAAAGAAAATCAATTATTAAGTGTGGATATTGTGTTTCATCACTTCCCTAGAAGAAAATAAAATGCTGGGGTTGGGGATCCACCTTTACTATTTATAATTTAGAAATCTCCCTTATTATAATATAGAATTTAACGGTGATAGTCAACCAGCCATGTAGGCGGTATTCCTTATTAAGTCAGATTTAAATTAAGTCCAACCAGCCATAAAGGCGGTAATAGTATTTGAACATAAACCAGCCATATAGGCGGTAATTATCTGTCACCTAAAGACCAGCCATATAGTCGGTATCTAATTATGCCAAATAAATAAAACCAGCCATTAAGGCGGTAATTCCTTTTAATGAATTATAAATTTTATATTATAATTAAGGGAGATTAATCTAAATTAAAATATTAAAAGTTTCACCATTCCCCCAGCGAAAATCTAACTACTGAACATAAAAAGAAAGGAGTAGAAGAAGAGAACTACTGTTACTGAAAATTAAAATTCATAAATTAAATTACTAAAAATAAACACACAAGATGCAATCCTTAAATTCCTTACAAAAACCTAAGGAAAGCATGAGAATTACAAATGAAATGGCTTGGTATTTATAGAAAAACCTAAAGGCTTCCACCAATTTCTCCACCGATTGCTCCACGAATTGCTCCACCAAACACTCCACCAAACATGCCACAAGACATGGCATCAAACATGGCACCAAACATAGCATCAAACATGGCACCAAACATGCAAGCATGTTTGGTGGAAGTTTGATAATTTTTATTTTTTTGTTTTATTAATTTTATTTTATATTTTGTAAATGACTATAGTAGTTACAGAAAATATACTGTATTTTTCATCAATTTCGGCCATGAAAACTTCGGAATTCGAAAATATTTTGACTTTAAAAGTTGTAGATCTTTGAGTCTTCTTTAATCTTCAACTTGAATCAGCTCAATCGGACATCGGACGGAACAGTTATGGCCAAATTACGAAAATTGCGCAAAACTGGAAATTTTGACTACACTTCGTGACGCGTATTGTAAATTTCCATTTTTGACCATTTTTCCTCCGGATTTCATCGTTTTAGCCCCGAGTTGATTCCATTAAGTCCCAATATTATTTTTTTCTGCAAAATAAATAAAAACACATCAAAACGTTCATAAAACTCGAGAAACTATACAAAATATTAGGTTAAATGAGTGGGAAATAGTGAAATAATTACCACTCATCACACCCCCAAACCTAACATTTTGCTAGTCCTCGAGCAAAACAGAAAATAAAATAACATAAAAATAAAATTACGCTAAGCCACTTTCGTAGGGATCACGGTTGCATTTAGCTTATGCAACAAGCATTTAAACCCCTAGGTGTCCCTAGTGGACGAGTTGTAGTCTCGTGAGGGCTTACAGCAACGATACCCACAAACGTTTGAAAAAAAAGTAAAAAGATAGTAAAACTAATGCACACAAAAGCAAAAAGACAAGAGAAAAGAGAATAAAGAAGTTAGTGACTAATCAGGTGAAACTTCTACTCCAAGTTACTAGTTGTTTTGTTTCTGTTTAAATTACCGAATAAGTAAATTCTCCGATTATAATTACCATTCTCCATATACACAGCCAACAAAATATTAATCAACTTCATTTTCGCCCACAACAGTCATAAATGTAATTGATAAGAGGGTAATATTTTTGTCCTAAAGTTCTATCAGATTTCACACCTTTTGTAGCAATGGAATAATTTTTCTGATTTTTCTGATTTTTTTCTTTCTTTTTCTGATTTTGACTTTTTATTTATATACAATATCTTCAGTCTATGTAGCGAGCTTTGGGTCGGTGGCTCCCAAACCAGTTGGCTTTAGGGCACCAGGTGTTAAGACACCCCTACGGACTTAATTACCCAGACTTCATATATATATATATTTTTTTGTAGCATATTTGATCCATGTAGCGAGCTTTGGGCCAATGACTCCCAAACCAGTTGGTTTTAGGGCACTAGGTGTTAAAACACCCTTACAGACTTAATAACCCGGATCTCGGATGCTTTATTTTTTTGTACATCAGAAATTTTTTTTTCTTTTTTTTTTACTCCATTGCTATTTAGAGATGTTTCCTCCAATTAAACTAGAGCACAGAATATTACAAACTTTTCAAGTACGCCTCATGTCTGTATGTTACTATGCATATTGATAATACTTGCCAACTGAGCATATGAAGATCCATTTTAGTCCGTTTTATGGGGAATTAACAAATTAAATAATTTAAAAGGAAATAAACAAAAATTAACTTGTTTCGAAAATGGGTTGAAATACGTATCAAGAGTGGGAACTCCTTCAACAGTTATTTCTCACCAATTTCACCTTTTTAGTCAAAATAAAAACAACACAGAAAATGCAAATTTTTTTTTGTAATTTTTGAAAATTTTTCAATTTTTTTGTATTTTTCGAAAAATTTTGGACTAAAAATAAAAACAACACATAAACTAAAAACAAGATACTAATCAACTAATTCCCTCCCCCAAACCTAAATGAGACATTGTCTCCAATGTCTTAAACAGTAAAAGAAGAGTTTAGAAGGTAGTACCTGGTTAGCTGAAAATCTACCAAAAAATCACCGAATAAGATCTATGTCCAATTTACGCTTCTTACCACGATCGCTGTCTGACCAGTTCAACTTGGAGAGAATGGGGTCGATTTTTGGTTCAAAGGCTAGGATCTGGTCAATTAATTCTTCGGCCTTTGTTGCAGTCAGGAAAATATCATGTACTGATTTCGTGACGAAATCATGTCGTTTGGCTTTTGATACAATGCGCTCATCTCCATTTGTTTGTCCGATTAAGTGTTCGTCCGCCAAAGGTTTTGGAATGATTCCCAAAACGTGACCGCCACCTTCCTGAACGGCTTTTGAAATGCTTCCCATTAATCCAAAATTATCTCCGCCATATACTAGATGCATATTTTGTTCTCCTATGACTCTCCCCAATTCCTTTGCAGCCTCAATGAATTCTGGTTTGTTACCAGAAATTGATCCACAGAAAACACAAATTCTCTTGAATCGTTGCTGTGAAGTTGCTTCCATTTTCTCTCTCTTATTAGGATATTTATCTGGATGTGTCGACGAGAGAAATGTATGGCTGAATTTATAGAACCTAAAAATGGGTGAGTAATAATTGTCCTAGTACCTGCCAAAAGACAATTATTAGATGAACGTTAAAATAAATCGTGAAAAATCAAAAAGTATAAATCTTGTCGGTGAAAATAAAGATAAAAACAAAAGAAAAGCAAATCAAAGCAATAATTAAGGCAACAGAATTGTGTACTCAATACACCATTCGCTAGTATAAATTCATGAGGATGCGTCTCAAGAATTGCATTCCTTACTCAGCCATCACTCATGATTTATCTTTCATCTTTACAATCTTCAAACACCAATCCTTCTGTCTTAAAAATGCTCCTTTTGTGCTTTTACCTGAAATACTAACACAAAAAGTTAAAAATTCTACAACATGTATACACAAAATATGAAAACAAAAATTACAACAAATTGCATGGGTTGCCTCCCTGCTAGCGCTAAATTTTACGTCTTCAGCCAGACGTGACTGAAATCTATCTGTCAATGAGGTTTCAGCATCGTTTTGGATGTCCGATTAAAGACAATCCCATGAGTGTTGCTTTTGAAGGGTCTCTTCCAACGGTAAGGTAGCAGAAAATTTTTTGTTCTATTTATTGCTTGTGCCATCTTTTTAAACTCTGTCGCTCCAGTGGTTCCTGCAAAGAAAGAAAGAAAATCAGGAGGTCTCTTATGGTGATTGACTTGGAATGGAAGTTCCATTCTGTCAAGCTTCTGGGCGATATCTTTGATTTGTACTCCCCAAAACAGTGATGTTTCGCCTGAATGCTCTGGATCCTCATTAAGTTCTGTCATTTGCTCCTCAATTTGCTCGGGTTTTTGTTCCTTCTCCACCTTTTCTTCACAGATGTATTTGATAATTTCTGCATTTGGCTCTTCATCTGTCATCTGTGAAATACATGGTTCAAAATTATCAACTTGAGGATGTAAAGAAATGTCAGATTTTAGGTCTTCATCCTCTGATCTGGGTGATGTGATTGGCTCAGGCAGATCTTCTCCAAACATCATTGCAAAACAATCTCCAAGATCTTCATTTTGAGGACACATAATTCCATCCTCATTTGTTGGTACAAACAGTTCATCTTCATCCTCGTCAGAATCTGAATAATAAAAATCAAATCGAGACTTTGCCGGTTCGGGCTCCTGAACTAATACCTCTGGTTCTTGATTCTGCTCAGCCTCCTCCTCTGCTAAGGTGTCATCGTGAAATGTTTGGTACTCGAAGGCTTCATCTGTGTCATCTGAAGATGCTCCTTGAGGTATGTAGCTCTAGGTTTTCCAAATCGGCCAAGGCTACTTCAGATTCGGCCTTGTAAAATTACGCATGGAATAATTGTTCCATTTGTTGCCAACTTTCTACCGAATTGGCCGGCAGACTGACATACCAGGAGAAAGCTACTCCTGACAATGAGCCGTGAAATAACCTCAATTTGTGGAAATCATTGACTTCCCCACACTGAAGGGTAAATCCCTCTATGTGTTCCATGGTAGAAACCTCCCCAGACCCCGTAAATAGGGAAAAATATGGTATCTTGTAGTTTCGAGGCCACGGATAAGCCACATCGATCTAATCAGGATACGGCTTCCGATATCTTGGCCGAATTGGCCGTATGCTTAGACCGAATTAGTTTTGAAGGATCTCGCTCATTTGTTCCCTTAGCATATCGTTGCCATTAAATGGCACGGCTACGGGCGGTGGCTGCGGTCCTCTCAAAAGTGGGACATAATCGTGATTCTGTCCCTGAGAAGCTGGATGCCTTGAGGCAACACGACTTCATGTTGTGCCATATTTAGCCATTGGTGCATATTTGGCCCTAATTGTGGGCCATTGCCCCCAGGACTTATTCCTCCCCTGAGAACCGTAGAGATGTTGGCCCCTTGCGGAGGAACATTACTAGGACCAACCTCCTGACTGCTAGGTGCATGGAGAGGCGTAGTCCACGGCAGCGCCGTCCCACCGTTTACACATTTGGCCATTAATTCATTTAACGAGCTTAGATGTTTGGCCATGTTTTCGTAATGTGAATTGCTAGTTGATATTAATTTATCTATGACATACGTATTTTGAAGCCTAACCTGTTCGATAACATCCTGTGTGAATTCACCGAACAACGCCCGTACTGCGTTAGGGCCGAGCTCCCTCATAGGTTCGTATCGACTTGTGTCTACCAGACCCTCGAAATGACCGACTACAGCTGGAACGTGGGGCTGGTTGGTTTGCTCCAGTCCTCCTTCCTCCGTACTCGAGCCAGTTTGAGCGTTTCTTTTCGGAGGCATCTCCACTCTTTACACCAATTCTCCCACTATGGTCGCCAAAAACTGTTTGCGTAATTTTTATGCGAGAAGAAAAAAGAGCGTGTAAGGTTCAAACCTCCTAAGACAAAGTCCCAGCAAGGGGTGTTTGATTAAGTGAATAAGCCTCCAAAGGGCACAAGTGCACAAATTACAGTCTTAAGGATTACAATCTAAGAAATAAAAAATAAGAATATGCTCATTCGAGTCTTCATTTGATCGGGGTTTTCTCTCTTGGTGTAGGGGAACTTTTATAATAAAGCTTGTCAACAGTTTTGGGCAGTTCCAATAACTTCCTGCAGTTGCTGAATCATGCCTGTAACCGTTGAGCTGCGTGTCTCAACTGCTCGGTTGTGGAGGGAAAACTGTCTAACTGCTGCGATCGTGGAAGCAACTGCATCACGTATTTTCATCCTAACCGCTAATTCGGTCGTCCCAAGCTTGTCGTCGCTCTTCGCTCCATCGTCCTTCCTCCCTTCGTTCTTTCCTTCGTCCTAGGGTGATTTCGTTCCATGGTGACATTATTTCCTCTGTCAACAAATATATATGGCTTCAAATAATTCAGCAAATGAAACAGTCCATTTTCAAGACCATTTTCAAGTTCAACTTCAATCTGATCTATTTATTATCCAAAGGACTTGAAGAATCTTACCAGTATAATGATGACAAAGAAAATGATGAAACTATTTTTTTTTTATGAATTAGAGTCAGCGGTTAAGTTGAGATAAGCAGAAATATTACAGCTACTTACTGTTTTTTTGAGAGAGAAATGTTTTTTAGAGAGATTTAGATTTGGAAATTTTAATTCGTTTGTTGAAGAACAGAAGGAGGAGAGTGAAGGGTCGGCGGCTGTGTGTTTTAGGTTTGATGAATGAAGATTTTATTTTAGGTTTAATTTTTATCATATACTTAAATTTTAGGTTGAAAATAGTTAATCACTAAAATAACCTTCGTGTTAAAACTTATATTCAAAAAAGTTAAGGGTAAATTTATAATTTCATTAAACGGATATTAAACAGATTAAATTTATAATTTCATTAAATGGATATTAAACGGATTCAATTCATATTCGATTCGTTTATGATTCGTTTAATAAATGATTCTAAACGAATTGACAAGCTCAAATTCGGATTCGATTCGTTTAATAAATGAATCAAACTGAATTGACCCATTTATTAAATGAATCCATTTTTCCAATTCCATATTCGCTTTAAAGCGAATCGAATCGAACGAATAAACGAATCATGACCCAAATTGCCACTCCTACTCAACATCTCAATGACTTAATAATTATACAAGAAATACAATGATTTTAAAAAAAATCAGTTATTACAAATGAGAAACTCATCTTATAATAAATGTACAAGGACATAATGGTGTCAATTCCTTTCATATGTGTATTGATCACGATTTTAATACTGCACATAAGCGCATGTATCATTCAAATAATATAGTGACATAAAGTCGGATATCGTACCCACATATACTTATTATTTCTCTTATTGATATTAAAACTAAACTACGTAAACTAAACTATTGATTGTAATAGAGATTAATTAATTTAAAATTAATTGACATAGTAAATAAAGAGCAAATTGTAATTTTAGAGATAAATTTTATATACGAGAATAACTTAGGGTTGTAACTTCACCTAAGCGCTCAAACAATAAACTTATGCATTTTTCATTCAATTGGATTGTTATTATGAATCATTAACCTAAAAATCTAAACTATCTACAACTCTATTTCGAAGGCCAGATAAATATATTAACATTAAGCAGAATAACTATAAGTCTATGTTAACTAACTTTAACCAAATTCATTAAAATCAGGTTCTAATATTGGCTATGCATGTTCTGTAGGTATATATTTATCATGCAAGTCATTCTATTCAGTAGAATGAGATCACATGATATTATTCTCAAGGTTTAATCCACATTTCCTCCGTTGAGTTCCTAAAGATTTACCACGACTATTCTATTATTGGCCAGACAACAAAACATGCATTAAAATACAGAGAATAATAAATAATTCAATAACAAACCCAAAAGAATAAAAATATGCAAATTAATTAAATACAATGCTTAAGATCTGTTACATCCATAGAGTAATGATTTAGCTATTCATGATATTCAATAAAAACATGCTAATCATTGATAGAAAATAAGAACTCATAAAGATAAATTAGAGATAAAAGAGAATAAATAACTCTCATTGCAGTCTTCGTCTTCAATTTCTAACGGTGGCTTCAAATTAGGTGTTGGGTTTGTAGACGTTCCCTTTATAGTTGCACGTCATTTCCTTCTATGCAGTAGGATATACTTGGACTGTGTTACTCTGGGCTGCTTCTATTGATATACCACTCCCACCATACTTGTTTGCCTTTATAAGAGGCCACAGAGGTTGCATTTGTTGACTGATTGCTCTTTTTCTTTTGGCTTGGATGGGCTGGGGTTTGGTGGTTTGGGTCATGTAGTGACATGATGTAGCATGGTGTCAAATTGATGGCACACTGAAACTAACTATAATGTTCTTCATGTATATCCACCTTGAAGGTCTCACACACTATTGTTTCGTCATTCACCTTGTATGTTTGCTTCTTCGCACTTGTTTCATTCTTTCATTCCACCGTCTTCATTAATGCTTTATTCTTATAACTGCCTTGGTTTCCTGCAAGGTCGAACATCCTGACTACTAATGTCTCTCTATTCAATCAGAAAATAAATAGGCCTTGTTGTACGTCTATTATCACTTCTACTGTTGCTAGAAAAGGTATTCCCAAGATGCAGGGTATATTTACGTTTTCCTTCAATTTCATAATGATGAAGTTTGTTGGAAGCTTAAAATCCCTCACATTTACCATAATATTATTTAACTAACCTTTGGGTATCTTGGTAGTTTTGTCAACAAATTATAAGGTCATAGAAGTGGACTTTACCTCATGATACCCCAATCACTTTGCCATACACAGTGGTATTAGATTAATTCTTGACCCTAAATCACATAATGATATTGACTCGCAATCTGTAATAATGCAGTTTATGGTGAAGATGTCAAGATCCCTGCATTTAATTACCAACATCTTTATATGCTCCTCTGTATGCTCATCTAGTTTCTTCTGCGATATGAGCCCAGCCGGAATGAAGGTTGCAATTTAAGTCTCGAGCTAGGAGAAACATCAAAAGAATTTATGCATTCACGAATTTTATCATCAAAATCTTCTTTAGACATAGCTGTAATGCACTCATACTCTACTCTTTTATAGCTGACTGAGATGGCATTGCAAAATTCTTTTCCCGCTCTTCTAGGGTTATCATTTGTGTCACTTGGACAAGCTCATTATGGACTCTGATTTTGATTAATTGCAAGCTGTCCAATTTGGGTTTCCAGTGCTCGAATTGAGGTTGCTTGGCTTTGTACCAACACTTCCAATCTGGAGTGTTCTTTGTGTTATCCATATTCGAATTGGCCATCTACTTCATTAATTCTTTCAAATAAGGGCTACGGCTATTTGAGTAAGGGTTGTGGCCTTGTTTGTTTAGTTGTTGACATAATTGACATACTCACCATATAGAGCATAGGGCTCCCTATGCTATACTCCCCTACATCATGCACTTGTAGCTTCTGTATTGTTCACAGTTTGCTTACCTAGGATTTATAGACATTTACAGATTTGGTCTAGCTTGTCATTCAAAATTGTGTTTACTCTAACACATGGACTATTATTGCTCGCTGCCGAATACTTCTTTCAATTGGACATATGGAGTTATTATTTGCCATCTTTTCCAATAGGTCCCATGCGACATTCTCATCTTTAGTCATTAGCGCACTTCCAGTCAATACGTCTACTGTGGTTTTCATCATGCCATTAAGCTCATTATAGAAGGTCTAGACTTCCAGCCATCTTGTAATGTCATAGTATGGGCACTTTCGCAACAGTCTTTATATCTCTCTCACGCCTTGAATAACAAAACTGACTCGTATTGCATAAAAAATGTGATGTCATTATGCAGAACTTGGTGGCTAAGTTTGCCCATCCCTTCGCTTTATACTTTAATGAGTACAAGGAAACTCGAAAGCGGACTATTTCTTCTGCCCCTTTGTTGAAGTTGAAAGTGCTACATATTGCTAAGAAATTACATACGTGAGCATTAGGATCATCATTCGGACCACCCCCAAACTGCACTGATTGACGTACTTTTGGATATAGGTCTTGATGTCACACACATCGGCGTGAATATGTGGTGGGACGATACAAGATATAAGTTCATCAATGATCTGTATCATCCTATCCCGAATTAAGATTGGCACTACTATATCCAACGGTTCAAGCTGTTGGTCATTTATGATATCTGAAATCAAAACAAAACAAAAATGAAAGGTAAAAAAGAAAAAAAGAAGGGTGTTTAGCTAATAAGTAGAGGGTTTTCATAATATTAATAAAGAAAAATAAAATAAGTCTCTGGCAACAACGTCAAAAATTTGATCGCGATTTTAATACTGCACGCGAGCGCACATATCGCTCAAGTAATGTACTGATAGAAAGTTGGATATCATCCTACAGGGACTTATTATTTCTTATTAATATTTAAACTAGCGTAATTAACTTAAACTAAACTATTGATTGCGAGAGAGATTGATTAATTGAAATATTAAATAAAGATCAACCAATAATTTTAGAGATAAACTTAATATGCAAGAAGATTATAGGGTTGTAACTTCACCTACGAGCGTAAACAATGAGCTCATGTACTTTTCATTCAAATGGGTTGTTTTTATGGATTATTAATATAGAACTCTAAACTATTTACAAGTTTCTTCCGATGGTCAAGTAGATATATTCAGATTAAGCTAATTAACTATACGTTTATGTTAACTAATTTTGTTGACGTCTGGTTTTCATTCCAGGGGCAAATATGGGAGTTCACTCCTCGAACAATCCTCCACCAACAATGAATTTATTTCGTTTGTTGGGAACCAAAAGCAAACTTAACAGGAAATAAAAAAACACATAGATTAAAACAAATGATCTAACGTGGTTCAGATGAATGAATCCAACCTACGTCCACAGACACAAAGAAGAGATTTTTTTATAACGTGGTCGGGTCTGACCGACCAAGGCAAAATGACTATTTTACATGTCTGACCGACCTCCTTCAAATTCTCTCTAAGAATAAGTTTTTATATTTCTTACAATGCTCACAAGAATATAAATTTCTAACCCTTACAAAAGTGAACTCAACCCTTCTATATACCATGGAAAATAACAATATTCCACCGTCCTCGTGACGCCAGCCACGTGAGCCTGCTACTACCAGATGGGCTTTCTGCCTCAACTGTTCCGTCTAAAGTAAATCTGCCACATAATACTTCATTGAACCATCCTCTTCTTGGATATTACCATACGCTGCTACCTGTATGATGCATGCCTGTATCCACATGTTCACACGGTTACATGTGTCAGGGGATAACTCTACAAGTTGCTCCAATCATATAAAGTCTTTATGGGACGTCCCCAAGTAGTGCTTGCACCATTATACCTCGTCCTCATCAGTACTTCCCCGACCTATCTTACTGGGTCGGACGACTGAAACAATGATTGTCCTATCATACTGAGATACTTAATCGGGTCAAACCCGATGACCTCAATCACCCTGGTTCGTCGAATATCTATCCTCCTTGGGTCAATCAGAAAATGAGAACCGAGTCTGACCTCTATACTAGGCCAGATTCCTCTATTTAATGTCCTCGACCTCCGTACATTGAAATGAAAGTTTCCATGTATGCTCTCTCTGTGCCACTGGTGACTCTTAGGCTAAAAAATCACCATAAAAAACTTAAACCAAATTCATTAAGATCGGGTACTAATATTGGCTATGCATACCCTGCAGGTATATGTCTATTATACAAGGAAATCTATTCAACAGAATGAGATCACGTGCTATTATTCTCAAGGTTTAATCCGAATTTCCTTCGTCGAGTTCCTATGGATTTACCATGACTATTCTATTATTGGACATACAATAAAACATGGATTAAAAAATATATAATAATAGATAATTCAATAACAAACCCAAAAAAAAAAAAGTAAATTAATTAAATACATTGCTTAAGATCTGTTACTTCCCTACAGTAATAATTTAGCTACTAATGATATTCAATAAAAATATGCTAATCATTGATATAAAACAAGAACTTATAAAGATAAATTAGAGAGAAAATAGAAGAAAGAACTCTCGTTACAGTCTTCGTCTTCAATCTCTAACGCCGGTTGAAGCATTTGTTCTTGCTTTGCTCTACCTGTTCTTCTATGCGTTGAGGCTCTAAAATAATATTATGAGGCTTCCTTCTAGGATTTGGGACGAGCTTGTACTTATGTAGAATGTCTGGGGGTTTTTTCTTCATCAAAAATGGACATTTGGAAGAATCGGGGAAACATCTTCTGTGGCACGCGTTGCAACACACATGACATTCATCGGCGCGTCACAGTGGGCCTCTATGGGTGTCGCGACGTGCCAACTTTTGGTGCTCTCTGGTTGATTTCTGAAGACGGGTGTCGAGACGTACTTCCAACGTTGCGACTCGCGCGATGCCTCTAAAATTTGGCTAAATTCTTTTTTATATTTGTCAATTCATCCCCCGTTAAGTCCGTTTGAGTCGTGATATAATTTTAACATGTAAAACATATTTAAAAACACATCAAAGGGCTCATGCCTCATATAACTCGAAATAACATACAAACATAAAGATAAAAGGACGGGAAATATATATATGGTTTTACTATTTTTATATACCATGATGGTCTACATCTTTATCAAGAATCAAGTGGTAGATAATGAAAGCAGTAGGAGAAAAGTAATAATCTCCATATAAATCATGTAATTGCCCTTTGTTAGCTTGAATTTTGGGTCATTAACACTTATGATGGTGTATTAAATATAGATTCTATTATTTTCTGTTTTAAAATTATATGGATATTCAATTAGAATTTTAAAAATTTCTTTAAAATTTTGTTGTATGTTTTAGGATTTTTAAAATATGAGGATTTTTTTTATAAAAAAAATGAATGAACGCTCGATTTTTTTTTAAAAAAAAAAAAAAAAAAAAAAAACTCTATTGAAATCTTTTATTTATACGTTTTATTTTAAAAACAAATAATCCATGTATTGCAAAAGATCTAAACACAATCAAAAAGTATCTTATACAAATAAAAAATTTATTGTGAGATCTACTCATTACCCAAAAAATTGGACAAATCTCTCTATTCTCTTACGAACTAAGATGAGTTTCTTTCGATTTTTTTCTTTTCATTTTTGTTTCAAAATCTTCATTTTAATCATATTAACTGATAAAACTCAATATTTGCCATCAATATTTGTCATCAAATAAAATTATTGCATTTAAATTCATGACATGCACGCACTGCTTGCTTTTAGGATTTCCTTCTACTTGATATTCTTTGTATTCAACCTTCAGTCCTTCACTATTATAATAGTAAAATATAATTTAGAGTTGAAATAATTTTTTATTTCATTATTTACCTGTAATCAAATTTTAATTTATTTTATTAAAATAATCCACACACTTATTAAAATCCAATGAAATATTGATAAAAAATAATTCTTTATCAGAATATATAGGAATCCGAATGGAATTAAATAATCCATGCATTTAACAAAATCTATGAATTATAAAATTTTAAAAGCAACCAATTGAAATCTTAATTAAATGCATACTCAATTTCAACTCATTTTATCAAAGGGTGTGAAAATTTGAGGGTTCCTTGGTCACTCATGAATCCATCAATTGGTGCCCAATACCAAAATAGCTTTTTGAGGTCAAAAGTAGCAATTAGAGTGCATTGAGAAGAAAACATCCCATGTCCTTTCTTCATAAGTCATAAAGCTCAAGAAGATATTATGATAAAAACCCTAATCAAAGGTCTGGTCCCCAATTGAAAACACTTTTTTTTTTGATTTTGCCACCATTAAAATTAATCTCTCGCATTAACATTACTAAACATTTTAAGTCTCACTTTGTGGCCCAAATTACCTCTCAAATACATGAATCATAAGACTATAAAGGCAAACCGACACATAAAGATTTAAAATTTGAAAATTTGTTGAGTTTAATGTAGGGAGAAAATTTTATACATAACGAATTTAATGCGGTGGTGTATCCAGAAATTTAAATTAGTGGGGGTAAAAAATTTTCCTGCCAAAATAATATATAATGAATTCATACATATTTTTTGAAATTATAAAATGATCCATATACTTTTGAAAATTATGAAATAGCCCTTAGTTTCTAAACTTATATATTAACTCAAAATTTTCAGAATTATAATTTTATCCATAATTTCTAAAAATATCAATTTACCCTAAAAATTTAAGTAAGAAATTATTTTTAAAATTATGTATTTTAAGTTTTTGTAGTATATTATATACTTTATTTACACTAATTTATTATAGATTTTATCAGTTTTTAATTAAATTATTAAAAATCTAGTGGTAAAACGCAACATTTGTACTTTGAACAGCTATAAATAAAAAATAAATATACACAAAATAATTATATTTATATTAATATGTGAATATTTTATACATAACAACTATACACGACTTGTTTTTAGTAAAAGAATCACTATAAATATATCAATAAATTAGAAGATCAATAACCAAACCTAAGTATAAACATAGTTATTTTTATTTTTATTTTTATTTAAATGTAATGGAATTCCTATTCTTTTACAAATAGAAAAACACATAAATGAGTATATTTAAAATAAAAAATAATCAATTATCTATACACATATAAATTAAATATAATTATTTTAGATATGTTTAAGAAATAAGATTGATACAAGTGTATTGAATTTTTTTTAAATTTAATTTGGGCTTGGGCCTACATATTATATTAAAAATACAACTCAAAAAATTAAAAAAATTATATATTTATGAGTGTTGTTTAATTATTTATATTTTCTAATATTAATATTTATATATATATATAATTAAAAAAAAAAACTAACTGCCCCCATCCTTAAGTGGCTCCGCCACTGATTTAATGTACTCATTTCATAAATATATATATATATATATATATAATACATCATTTATATATCCGTCCCCTCCTAAATATTTTTCCTCGTTCTCATGTAGCCAACACGTCGGTTAGTCTGTGACATTAAATTGTTCATAGCTTTTGAACGACATTAGAATATATTATTGTCTCCAAATATATTGACTTCAAAGATTTTTTGAAATCTTTGAACGTTGTCGTTAAAAATTTTAAAAAGGAAAGGAAAAAAAAAAAGGAAAAAACATGTTTGTGGGATCTTTCGTCATTATCGCATTTCACCAACTCCGTCATAAAAAAAATAAAAAAAAATAAAAATTCTTTCAGTTTACCTTAGAAAGCATAAGTTTCGTTCTAAATGATTTCGTGGTTTTTTTTTGACGCATTTTTGTTTAAAAATTAAAATTACATGAATAGGAACATAGCTTGGTGGTGTAAGGTTCATGATATTATCTTGAGGTTATGGATTCGAATCCAGAAAGTGTGTTTCTTATAAGAGTCTGGAACAGCCGAAGATTTTACCACTTAAGCTCATAAGGATGTTGACTCTCATATATATATATCATAAAGACACAAACAATAGATGTCTCATTAGTAGAATAGAATATCGAGAACGACCACGGAAGCGTAAGAACACATATTAATATTAACTAAGGTCATTAATCTTCGTAATTATCACGACCCCCTCTCTAGAGGGTTTTTTAATGCTCACGAAAATTGATATAAAATTTTATTGAAAGAGAGTTGTTAAACATAACCAAAAAGTTAGCCTTTTATAAGGAAGCTGCAACCAAAACCCAATAGGCATATTCTGAGATCATTTTAACGAACATTAGAATAGGCATTACAAATGGATAGTAATGCTCCCTTTTGTTTTAAATCCTTAAATTTGCATTATATTATTAGGACATGTGCGATTGATATTAATCTGCGATTAATTATAAATTGTTATTTGAGTCGATTCAGTCGATTTTAACTTCTCTAAACTAACACCGATTTTCGAATGATTTATTTCCAATTTCCTAAAATTGTGCATAAAATATTCATACTGGGTGATACTAAGGTCGAATATTTTTTTTTAACTTTTGATGCCTAATTGCTTTACACACAGTCTTGTTATATTTCATTATTATTGTCTATTAATCCGCCAACTTATCCAGACATTATTCACTTTGGGTTACATTTATCCTCTATTTTTTTTTTCTTACTTTCGATTCCTAATTAGTAATTACTTTACGCACGATATTGTCTGCTTTAACCTATATTTACCATCACAATTTATTTTTAGTATATATTGTAAGTTCACCTAAAATGCGTTTAAATATATTACCATGATATCTCTCAAATAATGTGAGCATTAATTCTTATTCAATTTCCCTTAACTACGTCTCCGTTCTATTTATTTTTATTTTATTTTATTTTTTTACCTTTAAAAATAGGGTTATGTTAATATTCTTATGATACTCATTAAGAATTCATTTAAGGAAATTTTTGATATTATTTTTATGGAAAATGAAAAAAATTGTCAAAACATTAATGTTTTTTTCATTCAAATTTTCATAAAATAGGTTCTTAATGAATACCCTTCAAAATATTGTTAATAGGGATGATAAAACTAATTGAGGAATCAAATTTGTATTGAAAGAATCAAAATATGATGGATTCGTATTCGATTCGTTTAGTAAAACGAATAGTGATATCATGATTCGTATTCGATTCGTTTACTAAACGAATCGAATACGAATATTCAATTCGAAAATAGCTCACCCAATATACATAATATTATTTTTCTATCATAATTGACAATGATTTATCAAATCTTAGTTGAAAAATAATAATTACTAAATAAAACGAATAAACGAATATGTGAGCTTAAATTCGTATTTGATTCGTTTAATAAACGAATAGAATCGAATCGAATTCGCTTATATATTAAACGAATCCATTTTTTCAAATCCATATTCGCTTTAAAACGAATTGAATCGAACGAATAAACGAATCTTAACCTAAATTACCATCCCTGGTTAACATTTCTCTTAAACGTATAGATGGATTAAGCCTAAATTTATTTATTTTTAATCTATTTATCTTCTACAAATTTCGAGCTCACATAATAAACAAACAAAACTACTTGAATATATTTCATTGGACTCTCTCATTTCTGTTGAGAAACAGAAACATAATGGCACTGGGTTTGTTGACTCCCCATCAAATCCAACCGTTGCTCCAATACCCAATTCAAATCTCCCGCGGTCCCGCCTCCCTCTCCGCCGGAACCCATCAGCAAAACCCTTCAATCTCCACCTATCGCCGCCGAAATCTCAAGCAACCCACAAAGCCAAGACTCAAGACGACGGGATCCCCGTAGCTGATGTTAAAACCGTCGCTAAATTCAGGTCCAGATACAACTACATCCGTGTTCTAGAAGTTTCCAGAAAAATCGACCACCCTTTTGCCGGATCTAGACTCCTCCTTCTAGACGGCCCTGGAAACATCCACAGCATTTCCTACCTCTTCAAGTCAATTACAAACACATACTTCGACGTTTTTGCTACTCTGCCTCCCATTTTGCCACCTGGACCAATCGGAATCCTCGGGTTCGGAGCCGGATCCGCTGCCCGTTTGATACTAGAATTGTACCCAGAAGCTGTGGTTCATGGATGGGAGCTAGACTCGTCTGTTATTAAAGTTGCAAGAGAGTTCTTTTCACTTGAAAAACTTGAGAAAAATTACCCAGATAGGCTTTTCGTTTACATAGGTAAGGCATTGAAAGCTAGTTTAAAAGATGGGTTTTCGGGTATTTTAGTTGATTTATTTAGTAAAGGCAGTTTGTTACCTGAACTTGAAGATCCTAACACGTGGGAGAAGCTGAGAAGGTGTTTGAGAAAAGGCGGGAGGATTATGGTTAATGTTGGCGGCAGCTGTGTGGAGGCGGAAGATTCTAGAAGAAATGGGAAGGTTGTTATGGAGGCAACATTGAAGGCAATGCATAAGGTTTTTGGTAACAAGCTTTATGTTTTGAGTCTTGGGAATAGGAAGGATGATAGCTCAATTGCTCTCACTGGTAATTTGCCTGATCTTGATCAGTGGAAAAACGCCCTGCCGCGATCTTTCAAGTTTTATGTTGATATGTGGGTGCCATTTAGCGGTTAGTATGGTAAGGGATCATTTCTATTTTTCATTGCCCTTGATGTATTTGTGATTATGCCTCTGTGAATTGGATTGATTGATATTCATATGGTTTTTTTTCTTTACATTGTTGTTTTGTTTGTAGTGAATTTAGTTTTGCTTTCAAAGTAGAATCTTTTTGGTGAAATGGGCAAATCTAGGTTCGAATTACAAACTTTCAAAATTGAAAATGATGGACTGGTATCATTTTATGCTATAAGCAGTGTCTCAAAAGTTTATGAATAGTAGTAAAACCATTGTTTAACGTTTGGTAAAGATGTTGAGAACCAAGTCATTAGATGTATGAAAATATGGAACCAAGTTTATGAATAGTAGTGGAATTACTTAACATATTTGTCATATTGTCGGTTGAAAATTTGGAGTTTATGATGTTTAGACCTTTTTGCTCTTATATGTCATAGGGTCTTTTTGTGCTTGATCTGCTGTCCATAGACCAATTTCTCACTTGCAGTGATCCCTTTTTTTTTGTCTGTGCCTGGCAGGGGCGGCCCTAAAATTTCGGGGGCTCTAGAGGAATTATAAACTATAATGTGATAATTTTTTTGGTTTTTTGGTACCATGTGTATTAATTTTTCTTAAATTTGGGGTGTCTCTATTTTGGTCCAAATTTGGGGGTCTAGTCGGCTGCCTGTTGATGAGTGGTATTTATATCACTATTTCCCACTCATTTAATCTAATTTTGTATAGTTTCTTGAGTTTTGTGAATATTTTGATGTGTTTTGTGTTATTTTGTAGATAAATAAAGTTTTAGGACATTCTGGAGGAGGTAATTTGGAGCAAAACAGTGAAAATTGGCGAAAAAAGGGCATTTTGGTAATTTCCAGCGTCGCGCCGCCCAGACCTTCCGCGTCGCGACGCCCAGCATGCGCCGAATCAGCTAACGTGCGCCTGGTCAACTGATCAGGATTGAGAAGTTTGACTTTGCTAAAATGCGCCGTGCCACGTGTCATCATCATATGCTGCCGACACTCAGACTTGACACGTGTCGCCTCGTCATCAGCCATGTCATCGGTCAAAAAGTCAACATCGCCATGTGTCACGCCACATCATCCGCCATGTCATCGGTCAAAAAGTCAACTTGCCACGTCAGCATCAGCCAATCACAGCGTGACACGTGTCGCCACGTGTCGCAATCCTATTGTGCCGACAATTGCAACACGTGTCACCGCCACGTCACCCGCCACGTCAGCGCCACGTCAGCATCAATAATTGAGTATCCTATCCTTATCTGACACGTGGCGGATAAGAATCTCAGCGACCAATCAGAAGCCGCCACGTCACAATAATTGAAGCCCAACACTCTGCCACGTGTCACCTTATCATCTTATCCAGAATCTTCAAACCAGCGAACCAGAGCATGCCACGTCGACAAATCCAGCGTCGCGACGCTGAGGTCCTTGGCGTCGCGACGCCCGAACAGTGAAAATTTTCCTATAATAGAGCGCGAATTTTCAGAATTCAGTGTACCTTCCTCTCTCTTCAATTCCTTCTAAAGAGAGAGCTTCTCTCTCTAGATTCTTTAGTTTTTAGTTTTTTTTATTTTTTAGTTTTTAGTTTTATAATAATTTAATTACTTTTTGTAATAATAGTAATTTAATTTTTACTTTTTACTTTTTACTTTTTACAGTTTTTACTATTCATGAGAAAGTAATTTCCCCGCTAGGGTGAAAGGTAATTCTTTTACTGTTACTATTTAGATTAATCTCCCTTAAAAATAATATATTTACTAATTAAAATACTGATTAATAAAGGATACCGCTATATTGGTCGGTTGGCAATTTATTTTAATCTGGTTTTTAAACCTGACTTAAAAAGGATACCGCTATATTGGTCGGTTGGTAATTTAATTATGGTACCGCCTATATGGCTGGTTGGACTTAATTTGACTTAATCAGGATACCGCTAGATTGGTCGGTTGGTGGTAATATTATCACAAGTTTATATATTATTTTATGGGAGATATCTAAATTAGTAGTAGTAAAAGTAATTCCTTTTACCTTAGCATTTTATTTTATTTTACTTTCAGTTTTTACTTTATGTCTTTTACTTTTCAGTATTTTTATTTTATGTCTTTTATTTTTCAGTTACTAGCCCTAGTTATGTGTTGTAACTAAATAGTTATCTGGGGTTGTGATGAATTTCAATATCACCAGTTTATAAGGGTTAGATTATAGTTTGGGTAATATAATGATTTATTTATTGAGTCTTAATCTTAATGCTTTTATTAACCGATCACTAATAAAATTGATTAGGTAAACTTAAAATGAACTAGACATAGAGATTTTAAGTTTAAAACCTTAGACTCAATAGCCCACGATCTTCCTTGAGGATAGATAACCCTTTAATAGATTTCCTTACAGGATAGGAATATACCTGTCGGGGAGGGTAGCCATAATTGGAACTTAATCTTAATGAATCCAGATAATGTGGTTGACATAGGAATATGGTTCAATTGGGTTATACTGGGTATTTGTGTCTGACCATCGACAGATGCTTTCGCATAATTTCGTGTGTTCCAGGTTAATAAATCACTGTATTACCCAACTATAAAATAATCACTTCATCTTTAAAATGATATTGGAATAAATCACAACCCTAGATCTTTGTGTCTTTTGTTATTTTCCTTAGTATTTTCTTTTGTCTTTTTATTTATTTATTTATTTAACAACACCACTTTCAACCAATCAAACAAACAATCTCTCTATTCTCCATTTAATTAGATATTTGTAAATAAATAGATTCAACAATTAATAACAACAGTAGGAATTAAGTCCTCGTGGATCGATATTTTTATACTACTTGAACGATACGTGCGCTTGCGTTATACGTGTGTGTTTACGCCGGTCAAGTTTTTGGCGCCGTTGCCGGGGACTTATATTCTTGAGTTATTAATTTTGATGCTATCCAATTTACTTATATCTAATTTTCTTTATTTTTATCTGTAATTTTTATTTCTTTCTTTTGTTTTCAGGTGTTTGAAAAAAAAATGGAACACTACTGGGAGATTGAAAGATTACGTGCTTTACAAGAAGATACACCCCACATTTGGGAGCAACAGTCCGGTTTTCTGAGGGCTTTTGTCCAGCCCAACAATTATCACTGGATGCCAGAACCAAGCAATACCCCATTTGCTCAACAGAACGAGAGGGGGGGAGATGTATGATATGTGATGGTAACCACCCGAGCGATCAATGTATATACCGTTCAGAGTGGCAGAATTTTCAGAATCATTCAAAGTATGAAAAACCATCACATTATCCATCTTATCCACCATCCATATGCGATTTTCATCAACAACCAGAACCATCAGAGGAAGATCAGTTGTTAAACATGCTCAAAGATATGTTCGAGAAATAAAAGTTGGATGAAATGCTTGAAACAAGCCAGAAACAATTTGAAAGTATTCAGAGACAATCAGAATTCATTCAGAGGATGACAGATCAAATGAGACAATTCACAAAAAACCAGAACTACATACCTCAAGAACCAGTTTCAGATGACACTGATAAAGCCTTCGAGTACCAATCATTTCACAATGACACTTCATCAGAGGAGGAGGCTGAGCAGTATCAACAACCAGAGGTATCAGTTCAGGAGCCCGAACCGGCAAAGTCTCGATTTGATTATTCAGATTCTGATGAGGATGAAGCTGAACTGTTTGTACCAACTGCACCAACAAATGAGGATGGAATTCTGTGTCCTCAAAATGAAGATCTTGGAGATTGTTTTGCAATAATGTTTGGAGAAGATCTGCCTGAGCCAATCACATCACCCAGATCAGAGGATGAAGACCTAAAATCTGACATTTCTTTACATACTCAGGTTGGCAATATTGAAGCATGTATTTCACAGATGACAGATGAAGAGCTAAATGAAGAAATCCTAAAATACATCTGTGAAGAAAAGGTGGAGCAAGAAGCAGAGTAAATGGAGGAGCAAATGTCTGACTTTATTAAAGATCCAGAGCATTCAGGAAAAACATCGCTGTTTTGGGGAGTACTAATCAAAGAAATCACCCAGAAGCTTGAAAGAATGGAACTTCCATTCCAAGTCAAGCACCATACGAGACCTCCTAATTTTATTTCTTTCTTTTCAGGAACCACTGGAGCAACAAAAGTCAAAAAGGTGGCACAAGCACTGAATGAGACAAAATTCTTTTTGCCACTTTTCCGTTGGAAGAGACCATTCAAAAGCAACGCTCACGGGATTGTCTTTAATCGGACATCCAAAACGACGCTGAAACCTCCTTAACAGATAAATTTCAGTCACGTCTGGCTGAAGACGAAAAATTTAGCGCTAGCAGGGAGGCAACCCATGCAATTTGTTGTAATTTATTTATTTATTTATTTATTTTTGTGTGTGAACTTTTTAATTGTGTGTGAGTTTTGCAGGAAAAATTAAAAATGGAATTTATCAGGACAAAGCAAACCAGAACAAGCGGGATTTTTACAAAATAAAAATTTGACAAAATCACGAAGATACAAAGTCAATCCAGAAAAGACGGCCGAGTAAGAAGTCTACTTTTGGGACGCGTCCCTATGGATTTATCTGTCGCAAGACATGGTTTTGCCAAAAAAAAAAAAAAAAAAAATCCCTAAAAATTACCGAGCGTCGCGACGCACGACCAATTTCAGCGTCGCGACACTGGTTTGTTTACAAGCCTAAAACCAGCAGCCACCACGCACAGATCACTCCTCCTTCTTCACAGATCTCACCATTTTCTCTCAACCCAGCAGCCAAATCCATCCACAACCGAATCATCACCACCAACCATCACCTCAAAACCAAGACTCACCATAACCTCACCACCGAGCAAAACCCCGTCCTCAACTGAGACCAGAGATCAAACCGAGAGCCACAGCCGAGATCTATCAAACCCATCATCATCTTCCTCTTCGAAATCAATTATCATCACCGAGATCCACCAGCCGAGACACCCAAAGCCGCGAACCCATTCTTGCCGAAACCAGAAGCCATCACCTGAGACCAAAACAGAGAAACCGTGAACCACCACCAAGCCACCAACGAACCAAACCGAGAGAACCCACCACTGCCAAAATCAGAATTTGAGATTAACATTAATGATTTGATAAAAATTTGATTTGGTAATTGGTAAATTGATTTGGTAATTAAGTTTGAATTGTGGTTTGTTTGATTTGGGAATTTTGAATTACGAAGGGTTGATTTGTGGATTAATTTGATTCGTAGATTTTGGGAGCGAAGAGTTGAATTGGAGTGTTTGTGGCATTTGATAGATTTAGGTTGTGTTGGATAATCAAAAATTCAGGGGAGACTCTGTCGGATTTTTCTGAAAAATACCAAAGTTGGGATTTGATTGGTGATAATTTTTTAGGGTGAATTTTGGGGAAATTTTGAGTTTTTAGAGGTGATTCTGCATAGCGATCGTGGTAAGAACCGTAATTTGGACATAAATCTTAATCGGTAATTTTTCCTGTAAAATTTCAGCTTACCAGGTATTATCTTCTGAACTCTTTTGTGTATACATAGTGTGAACTTTTTAATTTTGTGTGTTATTTTTGTAGGGAAAAGCACAAACGGAGCATTTTAATACAGAAGGAATTGTGTTTGACAATAAAAAAAAAGAAGAGAGCTAATTCATTTGTGATGGCTGAGTAAAGAATTAAGTCTTGAGACACATCCTAATGAATTTATACTATGCGAGTGGCGTATTGCATACACAATTCCGTTGCCTTAATTATTGCTTTGATTCGCTTTTCTTTTGTAATTATCTTTATTTTCGTAGACAGGATCCAGACTTTTTGACCTTTCACGATTCATTTTGTTGTTTAGCTAACAAGCTTCCTCTGGAAGAAAATTGTGCTATTATTGTATTCACCCCTTTCAGGTACTATAAATTCAGCCCGTCATTGCACTTTTGTAGGCATCCATAGTTGAAAAAGAAATACATAAAAAAAAAAATGGAAGCCACTTCAAGAAGACGAGTTGAGAACATCTGTGTGTTTTGCGGCAGTAGTATTGGTACTAAGCCACAATACATAGAAGCAGCACAGGAATTGGGTCGAGTCTTAGCTGTAAGGAATATGCACTTAATATATGGCGGAGGCAATCTTGGATTAATGGGGATCGTTTCAAAGGCCGTTCAGGAAGGAGGCAGTAACGTTTTGGGAATCATCCCAAAACCCTTGGCAGAGGCAAATCTTATTGGATCGTCAAACGGCGAGGAACTAATCGTGCCAGGTATGTCTGAACGATTGGTAGAAATGATTAACCGTGCTGATGCTTTTATCGCTTTGCCAGGTGGCTTGGGAACATTGGAGGAAATTTTTATAGTACTATCTTGGGCGAACCTGAATATACACCAGAAACCGCTTGGACTGCTCAATGTTGATGGATTTTATGATTTTCTTTGTGTGTTTCTTGATGATGCTCGGAGAAATGGGTTCGTGTCGAAACCTATGAAAGAACTCCTCTTTACTGCCAGAACTGCTCCGGATCTAATTGACCAACTCGTAGCTTATGAACCACAAGTTGACCCTCTCCTTTCAAAGATAAAATGGTCCGAGGAAGATCGTGGTAAGAGGCGTCGAATTAATCTGGATCTTAACCTTTAATTTCCTGTAGATTTCAGCTAACCAGGTACGACCTTCTTAACTCTCCTTTTACTGTTTAAGACATTGGGGACAATGTCTCATTTAGGTTTGGGGGAGGGAATTAATTGATTAGTACCTTGTTTTTAGTTTGTGTGTTATTTTTATTTTTAGTCCAAAATTTTTCGAAAAAAAAAAAAAAAAAAATTTGAAAAATTTCAAAAAAAAATTACAAAAATATTTTGTGTTTTTATGTTTTGACTAAAAAAGTGAAATTGGTAAGAGATAGCCGAGTAAGGAGTTTCCATTCCTGAGACGTATCTCAAGCCTATTTTCGAAACAAGTTAATTTTTGTTTATTTCCTTTTGAATTATTTAATTTGTAAATGCTCCTTAAAACGGACTAAAAGGAATCTTCATATGCTCAATTGATATATATTATCAACATATATAGTAACATACAGACATGAGCTAAATTGAAAAGTTTGTAATATTCAGTGCTCTAGTTTAATTGGAGGAAGCATCTAAAAAAGCAATGGAATAAAAAAAAAAAAAAAAAAAAAATTTCTGATGTACAAAAATAAAGTATCTAAGATCCGGGTTATTAAGTCTGTAAGGGTGTTTTAACATCTAGTGCCCTAAAACCAACTGGTTTGGGAGTCATTGGCCCAAAGCTCGTTACATGGATCAAAGATGCTGCAAAAAATATATATATATCTGAAGTCTGAGTAATTAAGTCCGTAGGGGTGTCTTAACACCTGGTGCCCTAAAGCCAACTGGTTTGGGAGCCACCGACCCAAAGCTCGCTACATAGATGGAAGATATTGTATATAAATAAAAAATAGAAAAGTGAAAAATCAAAGAAAAAAAAAATCAGAAAAATTATTCCATTGCTACAAAAAGGTGTGAAATCTGATAGAACTTTAGGACAAAAATATTACTCTCTTATCAACTGCACTTATGACTGTTGTGGGCAAAAATGAGTTGATTAATATTTTGTTGGCTGTGTATATGGAGAATGGTAAAAATAATCGGAGAATTTACTTATTCAGTAATTTAGAATAAAACAAAACAACTAGTAACTTGTAGTAGAAGTTTCACCTGATTAGTTACTAACTTCTTTATTCTCTTTTCGCTTGTCTTTTTGCTTTTGTGTGCATTAGTTTTAACTAACTTTTTACTTTTGTAAAATATTTGTGGGTATCATTGCTGTAAACCCTCACGAGACTACAACTCGTCCACTAGGGACAGGGGTTTAAAGGCTTGTTGCATACGCTAAATGCAATCGCGATCCCTACGAAAATGGCTTAGTGAAATTTTATTATGTTATTTTATTCTGTATTTTGCTCGAGGACTAGCAAAATGTTAGGTTTGGGGGTGTGATGAGTGGTATTTATATCACTATTTCCCACTCATTTAATCTAATATTTTGTATAGTTTCTTGAGTTTTGTGAATATTTTGATGTGTTTTGTGTTATTTTGTAGATAAATAAAGTTTTAGGACATTCTGGAGGTAATTTGGAGCAAAACAGTGAAAATTGGCGAAAAAGGGCATTTTGGTAATTTCCAGCGTCGCGCCGCCCAGACCTTCCGCGTCGCGACGCCCAGCATGCGCCGAATCAGCTAACGTGCGCCTGGTCAACTGATCAGGATTTGAGAAGTTTGACTTTGCTAAAATGCGCCGTGCCACGTGTCATCATCATATGCTGCCGACACTCAGACTTGACACGTGTCGCCTCGTCATCAGCCATGTCATCGGTCAAAAAGTCAACATCGCCATGTGTCACGCCACATCATCCGCCATGTCATCGGTCAAAAAGTCAACTTGCCACGTCAGCATCAGCCAATCACAGCGTGACACGTGTCGCCACGTGTCGCAATCCTATTGTGCCGACAATTGCAACACGCGTCACCGCCACGTCACCCGCCACGTCAGCGCCACGTCAGCATCAATAATTGAGTATCCTATCCTTATCTGACACGTGGCGGATAAGAATCTCAGCGACCAATCAGAAGCCGCCACGTGTCACAATAATTGAAGCCCAACCACTCTGCCACGTGTCACCTTATCATCTTATCCAGAATCTTCAAACCAGCGAACCAGAGCATGCCACGTCGACAAATCCAGCGTCGCGACGCTGAGGTCCTTGGCGTCGCGACGCCCGAACAGTGAAAAATTTTCCTATAAATAGAGCGCGAATTTTCAGAATTCAGTGTACCTTCCTCTCTCTCTCTTCAATTCCTTCTAAAGAGAGAGCTTCTCTCTCTAGATTCTTTAGTTTTTAGTTTTTAGTTTTATAATAATTTTAATTACTTTTTGTAATAATAGTAATTTAATTTTTACTTTTTACTTTTTACTTTTTACAGTTTTTACTATTCATGAGAAAGTAATTTCCCCGCTAGGGTGAAAGGTAATTCTTTTACTGTTACTATTTAGATTAATCTCCCTTAAAAATAATATATTTACTAATTAAAATACTGATTAATAAAGGATACCGCTATATTGGTCGGTTGGCAATTTATTTTAATCTGGTTTAAACCTGACTTAAAAAGGATACCGCTATATTGGTCGGTTGGTAATTTAATTATGGTACCGCCTATATGGCTGGTTGGACTTAATTTGACTTAATCAGGATACCGCCAGATTGGTCGGTTGGTAATATTATCACAAGTTTATATATTATTTTATGGGAGATATCTAAATTAGTAGTAGTAAAAGTAATTCATTTTACCTTAGCATTTTATTTTATTTTACTTTTCAGTTTTACTTTATGTCTTTTACTTTTCAGTATTTTTATTTTATGTCTTTTATTTTTCAGTTACTAGCCCTAGTTATGTGTTGTAACTAAATAGTTATCTGGGGTTGTGATGAATTTCAATATCACCAGTTTATAAGGGTTAGATTATAGTTTGGGTAATATAATGATTTATTTATTGAGTCTTAATCTTAATGCTTTTTATTAACCGATCACTAATAAAATTGATTAGGTAAACTTAAAATGAACTAGACATAGAGATTTTAAGTTTAAAACCTTAGACTCAATAGCCCACGATCTTCCTTGAGGATAGATAACCCTTTAATAGATTTCCTTACAGGATAGGAATATACCTGTCGGGCGAGGGTAGCCATAATTGGAACTTAATCTTAATGAATCCAGATAATGTGGTTGACATAGGAATATGGTTCAATTGGGTTATACTGGGTATTTGTGTCTGACCATCGACAGATGCTTTCGCATAATTTCGTGTTCCAGGTTAATAAATCACTGTATTACCCAACTATAAAATAATCACTTCATCTTTAAAATGATATTGGAATAAATCACAACCCTAGATCTTTGTGTCTTTTGTTATTTTCCTTAGTATTTTCTTTTGTCTTTTTATTTA